>JACDJE010000003.1:1894839-1986708 GCA_016647715.1 Pavo muticus
CGTCCCGCGGGGCGCCGTCGCCGGCGCAGCCCGAGCCCGGCCCGCCTGCAGGAGGCCCCTCGCCGGCACCCGACACCTCCGAGCGGAGCCGGGCGCCCCGGCGGTATTTTTAACCCGCAGCGAACCTGAGCCTGGCCGCGGCGGTCAGCCTCCGCTCGGGAGCCGCTGGTGCCAGCGCCCCGCGGCTCCGGGTGCCGCACGACCGGCGGGATCCGACCTCTGTCCGTGCCTTAATCGCAAATGTCAACGACGGCGCCTTCCCACGCCACGCCGGCTCGCCCGCCGCCGGTGCCGCAGCTGCGGGCCGTTCCCGCCTTGTTCCCTAGGATAGAGGACTCTGTTCCCGCTTCCAAACCTGGATATCCGCATCTCTCTGTGCACAGCAATAAGTCAAAGTGACGTGGCAATCGGATCTTCTTAAAAATGTATTTTAACCGAAGGTTATTACACCTTTCAAGTATGCACAAGGAGATACATATATTTTATTTTTGCAGACCATATGTCTTTTCTTTCCAGATTTTTTTTTTAATTCTCCCTTTTAAGTATTGCAATGCTTTTGGAGTAATACTGTTATGAAAAACATCTCTTCCTGGGGTTAGAAACAATTTTCCTGTTTCTTAAATAAAGGACTAGAAACTGACCTAGGATCATTAAACAACTGCAGATCCACTGTGAGCACCAAGCACTCTTTTGAAATACAGCGTCTGTTCTTGGTCCCTTCCCCATCACCAGCAAATATGTTTGGTTTTGTTTTTGAAGTAAAATGTAAGTCACCAAAACAAATTTTTGGTCAAGACAGATATTAGTGATTTCACAGAAGCGTGTGGATAGCCCGTCCTTCCTTCTGTGCAAATCGCTGCGCTCTGTCACTTCCACCACTGTCAACATAAATGCCAAGGGTGTTCCACATTGCTTCTCGCTCTCTATACTAGAGGGTTCCTAAATCTGTGACTGAACAATGGACATCTGTGGGTGTCAGCGGGCAGTGTAGCTCTTGATGGTGATTAAATGATTTGTAGCGGCTGGTGTATTTCATTCATTCTTGGTTTGATGGAATATGCACTTCATTTTAAGTACAAAAATGTGACAGTAAATCCTTGCGTAGTACTTTCTGTAGCTTCAGAGACACAGCCCTTTATTTATCCCCCAAACATGCTGTTTCATAACGGCGGAGGACTCTCAGATCCACGTTTTCTAACCCATACACTGTATCCGCATGAGCTCTGTATATCCTCGCAGGTCAGGTTGGGAAGAGCAGCAGGCAGTAGGTTGTGTTTGCTACACATCGCTGTCAGGTGACCCAAGATCAGATATTTAAGTGCAGGAGAGAAGAATATAATAATTTTTAAAATTTCATCGATAGAGTATAAATGTTAATATTAATTCTCCCGGCTTTGTATCTGGATCTCCCGTGAGTTGTCTGCATCTGATCCTCCCCCATGGCTTTGGTGGTAAGGTGCCTGCTGCCCTGGGTGCAAGGAATGGTCTGACAGGGAGAGCGATCTGTTGATGCAGAAAATTTAGAAGCATCTAATTTAGGCTGTCAAGTCATCAGTCCGCCTGTTCCATGGAAGCGTGAGCTGGTGTAGCTATTGCTGGTCCTGAGATCAAATATAAAATATTCTGGAAAGTAGCAGTGAGGCCATGCTCAGAGGTGAGCGCTTCTTGCCCGTGTGCAGCTGCAGCCCCCTGGGTGCAGGCTTTGATAGCAGCTGAGGCCTTGATGGGGATCTTCTGTTGACACCCTTGTGCAACAAATGGGATATTCACACTTCACCTCTATTTTAGGATCTCTTAGCGAGCGGAGATGGGTTACTCATGCCACACTTCTCAAGGCTTTGCTGCAGTGAGAAGGCCTTGCCAGCTTTCTGCTTGTAATCTAAAGTCAGTTTCATGAAAAAGACAGTAATCCTCAGCAAGAGAAACAGCCCTGCTGAGTTGGGCTGGAGCTCTCTGCTTCCTTGCCTGCTTGCAGATGAAGATTCATGGCAATGCCCTGGTTTTTCTCTAAATCAAAAATGATGCGGCCTCATCTGCAGTCTGCGTGGTCACACTTCACGGTGATGTTAAAACCTGACCACCTCATGGTTAGTGATTTTCTTTGCACTTCTCCCAGCACTAAGGCACTGACACCTGTTTTATTCTTCAAAACTTGTAGGTTGCTCAGTAGTGCCGTGGTTAAAAAGACGAGAAGAAGCACAACGCTTTCTGGTTTTGCGTGCTTATAGAACTGCCGTGTGAGCTGTGCAGATGAAATGCCCCTGGCTCTGCTTGCTCTCTGGGGTTTGCCAGGTAGAGCAGCATTTGCAAAGAGACAGGGATTTGCTCATGTCATGCTACTGCCATCTCTTTCTGGCACCGCTGAGTCCAGAGAATCCACAGGATTCAGAGAGTAAAGCATTTTGAGGAGGTCTGTTACTCTTGTGTGCTTTATAAACTTACATGCATGCAGTTTTAAGGCAGCACAGATGCCTGTTAGTCTCAGTGATTCCAAGCAAAATGCATAGCTCAGGATTTCCTTCACCCCTTAAGCGATACCCCTTAAGATTATAAGCATACATGAGAATGTTTTGAGATTTGTTTTTTTGTTACGAATCTGAGACCCCTGGGTGAAAAATGTAACGATAGTTCCAGAGATGTGAGAGTCCTTCCAGTTGCTCTTCTGTTACCATCACTCAGACCAGGCAGACCAGCTACTCTAGGTAAAGCTGCAGAAGACCATACAGTGTGCTATTTTAAAGCTGCCTTCATGCAGGAGCATGAAACTGAAATGTCTGCCCTTGAGGTTTCCACACTTTTTGGAGGAGAGAGTTGAAGTGATGTGTACGAATGCCTTTGATCCTGTAAGTGCTGTCCCAGTGGCAGCTTGGTTGGTCGGGGAGGCTATCAGTAAAACCTTTTTCTCTCTCATTTGGAAGAACTGTAAGTCTGGGTGGTGTTTTCCTCTTCTGTCAGGCTGGGTTGTATTTCCCCACGCCGGCGCCCTGCCCTAGTTGCTGCAGGGCTGCACGGTGGCTGTGCCAGCACGTCAGGGGAAGGGACGGGACTGGGAGAAGCAGGAGAGGGGCAGTCTGAGCAGCAGTGCTGCTAGATGAGAAAATGCAGCTGCACAAAGTTCTTAGGTTATTGCTGTGTTTACAGCCAAGATGGATCACATGGATCTTGTTCTTTTTGCTGCGGCACTCGATCATTTCACTAAGTTTTTGTATGTGTTAGATAGTAGGAGTAAATGAACGTGAGCAGCAGCTGCTCCCAAACTTTAATACCGTGTACACGTACTGTTTGTCACACTACTTATTTACTTTGCTTAAGCACCTTCTGCGTGTTTAACAACTATTGTGTTCAGTCCCTCAGCACTGTTCCTTGTTGTTCATCTGCTCTAACTCCTAACCTCCTGTCCCTGTTCTCTGCAGTGCCTTGCTGCAATCTTTTTAACCATCTATCCAGCTACAGTACAACCTCCTGTCGCGTTTTGGCTCCAGTATTGCATGTATTTTTCTGGTAGATACTGCCCCAATCTTTCTCATTCTTTACCGCTATTCAAATAGCAGTCTGGTTTGGCTTTCCCTTGCACCTTTCCTAGGGATGAATGTGGAATCTCTTCCCATCCAACTGATCCTTTATACCCCTTAGAATGATAGATGGGAAGCAGTATTTCCTTGCCTTTCCCTGATGGCTCTTTCTCTGGCTCTGTATAATTGGCCCCGTCTCAAACTCTGCTGGTGCCTGTCCACTCCTCCAAGAGACTTGGAATATACGCAGGGTTTGTAAATTAAAGCCTTCATATGTTGTGGAGAGCCTTCTCTTGAGAAAGTCCTGGGGCGTTAGACAAAAGTAGGGCTTCTGTCCCTCATGAAACTCATCCAAATTATTCTCTTTTGTACTGATAGGAACATCCTGGGCAATACTGAGGGAGGGAAGGTGTAGAAAATGGCAGTGTGCAGAAACACTGCAGCGTGGTACCAGCAGGAGCCTGCTGCCCTCATTTCGTCTGAGCTGACACAACTGTATGTGGCTCTCAACAGACAGACATCTTACTCCTTCCCTTTCTCCTGTTTCTGGTTGCATGGTGTTTGCCCATCCCTGGCATAGGCTGTAGTGTTGGTTGTACAATTTAGTGAGCCTTTTCAAATCACCAGCATGGGAGAAAACTGTTGTCAGGTCAGTTTTCTTCTGCGTGAGTGAGCTGAGTCGGTTGGTGATGGAGATCCTGCTAGTAACAGTGCTAGTGCAAATTCACAGTGAGACTGTAGGAAGGAGGAAGACAACTTTTTCCCTTCAGCAGCAGAGCTGGACCACGGCCTGTCCCAGGGAGCTGCAGCACATCCTTGTTTGCGAGCCACAGGAGGAGCTGGGCTCTGTCTTTGTGTCTAGGAAAGTTGTAACACAGCAAGTGTTTCAGCTGGATTACATAAAAAGAAAACTGAAAGTTTCCTTCTTTTTGAAAGCTCGGTGACACCTGCGTGGTTGAGCTAGCTCCTCCTCATCAAAGGTGGGTTCTTAAGAGATTGGATAGGTGTGACAGTTGACTACCTCTGGTTGTGAGGAGCCCAGTCAGATGGGGAAAATTATATTTGATAGCTTTTAATCAAGCCTCATGGGAAAGACAAAGCTCCAGAAGGGTCTAGGCCCAACATGTCAGTGTTAAGTCCTGCCGGCCAGCCAGGGGCACCTGGGCTAGAGCAAGTGCCGGGCTGCCTTTAGTTTCACTGTTACTGCATGTAACTGCTGCAGTCTGTCTTCTGGGTTTTAAAGTAACAATTGTGGCTGAAACTTCTAGCAGGAAAGTTGTAGCAAAAGGTTTCTGTGGATTGTACAACTAGTGCGCAGTATCCTGAGGTGGGCAGAGGAGGAAGCATGGTACCTACTGCAGGCAGCTGCTTTCTCGGAGGAGGAGCTGTCTGAAGAACATGGCACTCTACCCAGTCCTCAGCAAGCCCACCTTGAAAAAAAAATCATCTGCTTTTAGCCTCCCACTCTTAAGGAGAGTTATCAATAAAACAGAAATATTCATGTTACAGAATGTGTGTCTTCTTCAGCAGCTTTGTTATTTCCTGCAGTCTTACGACACCTATCCATGATCTGATCTACTTTGCTCCCGTGGGCAGGCCAGCCTTCAGCAGGGTAAACTCTACTTCACCTTCTCTGTTCTTGTTCCCATGGCAGCAGCACCAGCACAACTGCTTGTGGGGTTGTGATATTATCAGAGAACAAGTCCAGATTAAAGATAAGTTGTATTTTCTGCTTTATATGTAGTCCAAATTGGTCCCCGGTCCCATTTAATGCACAGCTTCACAGGCAGCTGTAAGGGTAGAAATAAACAGGAACAAGAAGGAAAGCTGAGCTTGAGCAGTGCTGCCAGCTATGACTAGTTGCAGAAAGCAAAACAGAGGTTTTCTTTTGTATGCTCATGAACTTTTGTATACTAAAGCAAGGCATGGATTCTGTTTCTTTCTCTGGCCCTTTCTGGTTCATTGCTGCCTCCTTCTACTTATTCAGGTCCATCATTCTCAAGTCAGAGTTACCAGCAGGTCACATCTCTGTTCCATCCAGAAAGCTGTGTTGCCCACTGGTAATACAGGTCTTAAATCCACACAAATATTTGAGAACCAAGATAAGCTATTCTTGGTTATGGAGATGATACTTAGGCAGAGCAGATCTGCCTGGCAGGCATATGAAAGACCTTTCTCATTTTAGTTTTCCTGTACTGTCCATGCAATACAAAAATGCATGAAAAATAAGACAGAACCCACACAGTTGATAAACTTATTGTAGAATTTGGTCGTGCTTTGGTTTCAGTTGGTGTTTAGGGAGAGTGGGTCATAGATCTTATTGTGGTACACTAAGCAAGATATCTTCTGTTGCTTCAAGAGCAGTGCTAACTGACCGAGCAACAACAATTTCAGTGTAACTCAGCCAGAGCAATTTCAGGATTTAAAGTATTTCCGAGCTGAGCTGTGGCATAAGCCCCAAGCCTTTCAGTTTTAATGTTGCAATACATTCTGTGAATTGGAAGCATTCAGAAGTTGGACAAGGGCAAGGTTTGTAGGGAAGTGCTGTTTTTCTTGTGCATTCCTGGGCGTATTCTACTGTAACACTCCAACTATAGAAAATTCAGGTTTTCACTTCAGAGCAGCATCAGAGCAAAAGTTAGTCTATGCTGTCCCTTAAAAAAGAAACAAAGCTATTCCAACAAAATCTGTGTTGCTTCTGCAGATACAGGTTATTTTGAAGTTGTTTCAGACGTTTGGCTTTATATCTGGTAACTATCAGCTCTGTATAAATCATTCAATCTTGCTTTCAGATGACCAGTTCTACTTATATTCTGTTAATAAAACAGTGAAAACATTGGTCTGAAACATCAGTTTTGTTGCGTTTTCTTTCTGAAGTCATTAAAAGTTGTGGTGGTTTCTAAAGAAGACTTCCTGGTGTTTACCAGGTTACAGAACTTTGTGTTGCACCGTGGGTTAAACTCTACAGTTACTACAGTTACTACATATGTTACAAGCATCGAACAGAACAAACAGTGTATTTTTTTTTTAATTGTTCACCCCTATAGAATTTGCAGCCTAAATATCGAAAGTAGCACTTTCAACATACTGTTTAACCACTGACACTCAGAAGAGGGTTAGAAACATTTGGAATGGAGCGGTCCATTCTCACCAACAAACAGAATCTCAGCACAGACACAGACTGTTACATAAAATTCTTTTGTCAAGTTTAATTATATGTTGATAATACCTAAAACTCTCCATGCTTGCCCTCAGTTTCTTAACTGATTTGACAGTTCTCTGAGACAGAAGAATGATGAGAAAAAGAAAGTAGTCTTCCACTGTGGAATTTCAACATCTGGCCCTTTTCAGTTTGCAGTATTTTGCTGAGGTGAGCTCAGCAGAGGTGACAGGATTTAAGCCTCAGGCCTTTTGTCACATTTTTACATGAAAAATGAAACCTCCAATGGATAATGAAATTCAGGTGTCTAATTTAATGTTTTAGGTGACCAAGTAAAGAACTTTAAATACTGGCAGCTGCCCTCCATTGCTGTAGGATGGGAAACATTTACTTTATTCATGGGAAAGTACCCTGAATTTCTGGGGCTTTCCAGCAGATTAAGTTTCGTAATATAAAGTTACATTCATATTACATTAGATGTCATCTTTAATCAGTGTAATCTCTAAGCAGCTTGAGTCTAGTCTTAAGGTACACTATCCTGATGAATGTGAAGTGCCTATTAATATTTTCACACTAAAAATTTAACCCAGTTACTCTGGAAATGAGTTACTTCGAAAGTAACTTACTTTTGAGTAATAATAAACATCTGTGGGTATCTGTCTTTATCACATTCCTACATATTCTTCTGTTAAGTCGTAACTGGTATATAATGTAAATTACTACACTGAAAGAGGCACCTGTAGTGAGACGATACCATTCTCTGCTACAGCAGTGGGATTACTTGTTTGTCGCATTCCTGGTCTTTGGGCCTGGAGCACTCAGGTTCACCAGACTGCTGTGACTCTGTGTAACGCTCAGGTTTTTTTTATCATGTCATTCCTGATCTGCTTTGAGCACCAGAAGAGCTGGGTTATGTTTATGTAATTTCAAGGGAACCTTAGCCTTGTTCACTTCAGCGCTTGTTTTGGTCCCAACGATTGGACATGTGCAAATCTCTCCTGTGTGTTTAGAGCAAAGCCTGTGCAGGAGGGCCTGTTATTAAATGCCCTTGCGTTCACCCAGGGACCTCATAGTCTGAACTTTTTCTGGGAGAGTTCTCAGTTGAGCAGCCAGCCATTGCTCTGTAAGTGTTTGCCAAGAACTCCACCATAGGGATAGCCCTGCACTGAGCACCAGTGTGTATAGAGTCTCTCCTTGCAGAGTTCTGCGCAACTGCAGGTTTGGGACCACCACAGTTCCTCCAGCTGGTGCCTCTGAGCTGGGACGTTTAAAGGTTGCCTGGCATATAGACAAAGAGCCTTACTACGCACATCCAAATGTTTTCTAATATGTCCCACAGCAGTTAGGTTGGTCTTGCTCTGCCAGAATGACTGGTGGGGCAGTTTAAGGCTGTAAGACACAGAAATGCATACAAAGGAGAACAAATGTGTTTTGTTTGAATTACGGTGGCAAGTCCTGACAGGTCTACAGAGTGGGGAAAAAAAAGAACAGATGCACTTTCTTAGATGAGTCTTAACCTTGCTATCTTGGCATCACTTTTCTGCTGTGAATACTGCTTTCATCACTGGTGTGGACACAGGTCTCTCTAACACCTCCTCCTGTTTTCTTCGTCTCTCTGGGGAAAGAGGAGGTATCTGTCTGCTTGCAGAATGAGCTTTCCTTTCTGTCATTCTGGACTGCCTTAGCTCCTCTGCTGGAACACCTTCACATGCTGATGTTTGCAGTGAAGGGAGGCAGGAAGCATCCTGGCTCCTGTTGACCAGCATGGTGGATTTCATTACTTATTGAGCATCTCTGCCTGAGTGCTACCAGAGCACAGTTTCTGAATTGTTCATTGTGCCAGCCAGGCACAACCTTCCTCCTTATGCAGGAGGCATGCAGCTGCTTTCATGTGATGCTGAGCCCAAACTAATAACCCCTGTTAAGAGGTAGGTAGGGTGTTCCAGCTTGGACACAGGGTGTCATGAGCAGAACAGAGATGGTAGTTCATTGTACTTACTGTTGCAGTCGCAGTACTTGGGTTCAGGCTGCGTTAATACAACACATGGCTTTTAGATGCTCATGTCCAGCAAACTTTCACCATGGACTCAGCAGAAGCAGCCTGCACCCTCCATTAGATACTCCTGTTTGCTATAGGGAGTATGATGTGCAGCATCCAGCAATATCGCAGAGGCCCTTGGAGTAACAAGAAGAGAGAGATTTCACTAGTGTTAGTGTAGAGGTCTGCTCCTTTTTTCTTAAAAAGCTGCCATTGGGATAGTGTCTGGTCACAGCACTAAAAGTGCAAAAAATGTCTGGTGTCATTGTTACACCAGTCATGCTGAGAGGTCAGCCTCAGGTCTCGTGGGCTCTGTAATCCTCAGTTCTCCACCCGCAGTTAAGAAAGAAATTAAACCTGCTTACGAGCAGCTATGCTTATTGTTAGTTTTCTAGACCTGTACCAATTGGTAAGAGCTTGCTTCTCGAGTTCATGATATGGTCAGCAGGAGCATTGGCTCCCAAACACTGTAACAAAAATATTTGATGCCCTTGTGTCACCTTGACGATGTCTTCATACAAATAATACCATTCAGATATGTTGTTGTGATAACTTTTGATTTACCAACAGCCACACATTGCAGAGTTCTCCACAGCGCTTTCAGTAGGCACACAGAGATAAGATCTGTGTCAACTGATATTTTTACATAGTTGCAACTTTGTGAGAGGAAAACTTTCTACAGCTTGCAGGAATTACAAGAAATCAGTGCAGATTGAAAATTAGGCGCTTTTTATACTCTAAAAATAATCTCAGAGAAAAGATGGTAAGCTGCGGTAAGCTACAGCCAGTTAGTATGTAAATACACTGTATAAATAACATTGGCAACAAATGTATGAGAACTACAAGATGTGTTGAATTCTTAGAAACAAGCAAGTTCTCCTGAAGTCTTTGTAAATAGATAGAGTATACTGCCCAGGTCATCCTTAAAAATCTGCTTTCTCTACAGTTTCGGTTTGCAGACACCTTTTGGAGGATTTTTTTACTGCACATGTTTGCTAAAGGTGTTCATAAATATTTATCATGATTCCATCTTACCATTAGGATCACAGATGTGAAGCATATGAATTAATCTTTTAATACCCTAGGTGCACTGAGTATGAGGACTGAACATTTATAAATAAAACATCTTTATGGATTAAGTCTTAAATAATAGTAATAATAGATACCAAATGACATTATAACATGTCTGTAATTTGTTTTGGCACTTTCTTTTGTTAAGTGAAGTCTGACAGTTTTGAGAGGGATTTCTGACTGACAGGTATGAGATAGTGGTGAGGCATTTGGTTTCTTTTCATTGTTCATGTCTTAGGAAGTACTTACTCTCATCTCTTCCCCCAAGCTTCTAGAAGGGTTCCTTGACAAAACTGGTGCTTTCATACAAGATCTATCTCTCCTACTAGATAAGGTTGTCATCTTAAATAGATTTTTTTTTTCACATTATCAGTTAAATGTAAATATATTGGAGTTGTTTGTTTGTTTTTTAAGATGAGCAGGAGAGTTCACCTTTACCTTTAGTGCCTGATTTCTGTTCTTAATGGGAAAGTTTGTAGTTAGGTCCCTTGATGATGTTATATCGAGCAGGAAAAGGCAGTATAGATTAAAAATAAGTTATGCATATGTACAAGTGCTTGCTGGATGCTCTTGTGACTTCATGATATAAGAAATAAATTGCAGTTAATTATTGTCGAGTCTGTTTTCCTTTTAGCAAGCCTGAAGACAGAAACTCTGGATACTAGTGCAGTGCCAAGAGTGTAGAGGCAAATCAAGAAAACCCAGCACTGAAGAATGCATAAGCACCATTCATTCACACATCATACAAGTGCATTTTCATTCACCTCTGCCTGGTAAATGTCAGCTTCATTGTGCTATGCAAGCACAGTAATATGGAATCTAGAATTGATGGCTCATTTGGGTGCTCTACTCTAGCTGTGAATTCAGTTTTAGGTCTTCCACCTTTTTAAAAAATCTCATAGCTTTTTCTCTAGTGGGAGGGAGATGGAGCATGCAAACCAAATACTTTGTTCCAATACAGCAGTCATTTAGATATCTAAATCTGTTAAGTATGAGAAATTTTTACTGACTTTGAAAATGCAGCTACAACTGCATTAGAAGTTCTACTGAAAAGCCGTGAGCCAAAAAAGTTTGTGAAGCATAACCAAGGTCCCTGGTTGCATTTTTCAGTGACCTATATGAAAATGCTATATTTTCACCTCACTTACTCTGGCTGCTACATTCAATCGACAGAGTGTTTTCAGACATCCCCTTGTGTCACATTGATGTAAACAGAAGTGGGGCCACGACTATCGTGTTCAGCTGATGGTATGATTCTGCTTTGTGCAGGATCTCTTTAAATTGAGAATCATTTTTTCTTGTAAGTTCAGGATGAAATATTCTATCTTCAGTGACAAGAATTTTTCCTGCTTTTTATTGCATTTGCCTCACAGATTGCTATGCTTGAATGCAAATATCTGGGGGATCTTTGCCATTTTTGGCACTTTCAGCAGAGGTGGTTATTGAGGCCGTTCTGGTACTCACACTTCCAGTTTACTTGTCTGGCCCCTGTACTGCCCTGACCTGTAGCCAACATAATCATGAGTGGCTGTATGGTGAACAGGTTCGGAGGAGTGGTAGAAAGTTTTAAGGAGAATTAGCAAACTAAGTTGTGTTCATAGTGTGGTGCACAGTCTTCTGCCACCCGAAGGAGAGAGCGGGACAGAAACAAGCACTTGAGGACAGTGGCAGTGACAGCTTAAGGTGGCAGTGAAGCTCAGATAAAAACTGCAATTTGTGTGTAGTCATTAGTGACAGAGAGAGATAATTATGGGCCTGTCTTGTCGTGTTGCGCATTTGTTAGTTGTTATTTGAAGTCTCGTGTTAGCAGTAAACAAAATTATTTTTCTCTGAACATTTTCAGTCTGACAGAGATTGAATAGAATTCATAGAGCAGCTGCTCAGCAGCAGCTGAAAAGGCTGCCACACTGTGAAGTAACAGTGGAAATGTTTATAGATTGCAAGTGAACGTCCTCAGTAATTACACTGAAAAGGTGAAAACAAATAATAGCACGCAGGAGTGATGTTTGATGACTTTTCAGTGCTTTCATGGTGGATCTGTGGCTTAATAAAGCCGCATGTAGTAAATACAGAGTGAGTTGAATTCCTGGAACTGTGGACTACGGAGCTGTATGTGCTTCCTGAACAATGGAGCTGGTATGCCTGCTATGAACAAAACGGAATATAGGCCATAGCGAGCACTGCTTGAGGAGCAGGCTTGACGTGCTCACTTTGGAGGAGCCTTCCAGAACTCAGGACAGCTGCTGAAATCAGGACTGGCATATACACAGCAGCATTCGTGTTAAAGCACCATACAAAACTGTTACCGTATTTATTCTCTTGTCTGAACATCCTCAAATCCGTTTCATGCTAAAGGTTGCTGAAGACAATAAAATGAAGGAAATGCAGAAGGAGGCAGAACAGGCTCCACTCACATTCAGAACAGGAAGCTGTAAGCAATATCTGTAAAAGGAACGTGCTTTGTGAAACAGTTTATTTATTTTAATACGTGTAGACCTCTCTGTGTGTAGCTGCTACCCTGGCCCTGCACTGCTGCTCACAGCTCAGTGGCTGGGTGCTGGGCAGGGCCCGGAGCAGCGTGGCCATGGCAGTAACATTGACGGGATGACTGGATGGACTCCTGACTGGACATGGTGCATGCTGGGCTAGTGGGCATGGGTCTGTCAGGTCTGCTCCCTGCTGGTGTTGGAAGCCATTGTGGTGCTCTTCAAAATCTGGTTGGGTACTTGAATAAAGTGAAACCAAAAGCCATTCCTTAGCTGTGGAGGAGAAAGAGGCCTTCCAGAGTTGCGAAGTGTGTGGCCTAGTAAGTTCCAGGTGATGGCCATGCCTGCTGTGAGCGGGCTGCGGCTGTGACTGCTGGCTGTATGCTGATCCGTGCTACCTCACAGCTATGCCACACTCCGGACCTTCCTCACTTGCAGAAGGTTGTATCTGCTGCAGTAGCCACAGCACTGGTGCTTTGCTTCTTGGACTTAGTGGTGGTTGGGAAGTGGGCTCTGTCTTCTTTCCTTCGGTCTGGTCTGGTCCTGCATGGTGACATGCCATCTTTGCAGAGCAGGAAAGCTCTGCGGTAGCTGCGAGCCAAGGTCTGGTACCAAGGGGTGGGCAGGGACCAGGGAGTGGGGCATCATGTCTGGGAGAGATGCTGGAGTTTTTAGGGGTATATGGGGTAGGAGATGCAAGGAGTAAGAAAGCGGATATACCAGGGAGGCCAAATAACTGGCAGTAGGTGAGTACTGTGGATTGAAGAAGGTAGGAAATCTGTGAGAAGACAGTTATGTCTTCCTGAGTTTAAAGACAGGAAGGGAGGTGGCTGTACTCATGCTCTGAATGTACAGCATTAGAGCTCAGAGATAACTCTTATCTGCAGGTCACCTCACTCAGCATCCTGTCTAAGATACTAGTGATCAGAGGGTACCTCACGACAGTACTGGGAACTGCAAGAATTAAATACAACATAATCTGCCCCCTCTTGAAAGTATTTGATTTTTTAAGGATTGGAAATTAATTTAAATCTTGACTCATTAAGTGTTATCTTCCTTTCAGTTCTGCACTTTTTTTTTTTTTTTTTGTATGAAATAATCTCCTCAATTGCAGATATTCTTGTTATCCTTATGCATGTCTAGCCCTATTTTAATCCTGATAAATTGCTTATCAGTGTGAGTGGCCTTTTAGTGTAGTACATAAAGTACCAATTTTCACCTTTTTTTTTAGTAAATATTTTTAAATTTTTATACTTTTAAACTTGCCACCGTTTAGCTTCGCTGTTTTATACTCAGGCAGTGAATGTTTCTGGCTTACTTTCTGTGTTGCTGAATGTTTGGAGCACATCTTTCTGAGGTAAATAACACGGTTTTTTTGCAGCCTCCTAATACAAAAGCTACAGGCTTTCATTCCCCAAATGCTTGCTTTCTCTGAACACCTGAATTCCATAAAACCCATTTCCACGGTGTGCTGCCAGCCTCTGCACTGCGATCCAGCTGATAGATAGGGCCCGCTTACGCAAACAGGATTTTTTAGTCTACCCTGCAACTTATTATTGTTACATTCTAACATTTTAGCTTTTCTTGTCGTAGGTACATGTCAAGCAGAAACTTGAGACGAGCTAGAAGCAGTAGTGCCCAGAGCCCTTTCCCTGGTTTATGCTGTGGGCAAGACAGGATTATTTGGATTATTTTTGCAGTGTATGTAGTTTAGAATTTTTTAGGCATTCTGCAACTATTTGTGTTCATTATCTTAATGCTGTGCTTAATGTCAGTGCTGTGACATTGCAGCTTTATTTAGTACAGTTAGTTTCTGCTGAACTTCTTTCTCCCTCTACTGATTTGATTAAAATGAATTACTGGGTGTTAGCTGCATGTTTTGCTGTTTAGCTGTTCATCTCTGGAATTTCAGCTCGTTAGTAAGCACTTTAAATAATACTAGTTCTTTTGAACTAATAAAGTTATCTATTAAATATAAGTGTTGAGTTAAACCATATCTAACCAGGTAATCGTGTCATCTTTCTTAACCTGTGTTCAGAGTTCATTCCCAGGGTGTTTCAGGCAAGCAGAGTCCTGGCTTTTTCAGCTCTGGTTGTTACTACTGTTGTTTTCTCCTTTAGTTTCGTTTATGAATGCTTAGTTCAAAATGAACTGCACCAAGAGCTATTTTTCTGAAAGTGGAAGTGTGAGTCCTTTTTTGACAAGTTGGAAAGCAGCCTGGAAGCAGGGAGGAATTGTGAATTGCAGCTGTGAACTGCGAGAACTAATAGGAATTGATAACCTTATAGTCTTAGAGCCGCTATAGTCTTACGCTCAACCACACAGTCGACAAACTGATGGCTGCATTGTGTAAAGACTTGGTAATTTCATTTAGATAGATACATTTAACAAATATTTTTTGAAAGAACATTTCTGAAACAAGTCATGCTTGGTACAATGATATGCACTTTTAATAAGTATTTACGTTCTAAGTGCCTTGTCTTGTATGCCTTGGCAACCTTTTAATACTGTGCTGTTAAAACAAACTTGAAACAATGAAACAGTGTATCTGGAGTGTGGCGCCACAGTGCTCACTGGTAGAATTCCCTCTTTTTCTCACAATTTATTGTAAAAGGTAGTAGTGAAGAAGCTAGAATACAAATACTCTGAGGTGTAAGAGCGTGGTTAATTAGCCAAATTCAAGATTACTTAGCACCTGTAAATAACCTAAGATGAAGTTTGTCCAAAAAACCCCTACAGGTCACCCCTGAAACTTGCTCCAACTGCATGTGTCGAGATGCAAATCTTGCAGGCAGCTTCCTGCATTGCTCAGTGCTTACTGTATGTTACGAGGAGCTTCCTTTTAGGTGTTTACAAGTCAGGTTAAGAATATGGTTTCTAAAATGTTGGTATTTTAGAGGAGAGTGCACCTCAAACAGTTAAAACTAACTGCAATATATACAAAGATGACACAAGCATAGAAACCAAGCTTGTGAAACCAGAAGTCTTCCTTATTAATGTATGAGAAAACTGGAAATTCTTCCTACAAAAACATGTGTATCAACAGGAACTTGGCAACATTTGCCTTTGTGAACATTGGTAAGGGCCTGATTCAAGGAACTTACTGCATTTTATCTATTTCTAATCCCTTTTACATAGCAATTGACTCCATGCTGGAGTCACAATTTCTATCAGTGCACAAAGCCATTATTAGTTTTGCAACATATTTGAACGCATAGCTGGGAAACTGTATCTTCTTAAGTTCTGTTAAAGTGTTTGCCTGGGAGATGCTGCTGCTGTATGCGATCTGCCCGTTCTCCTAAGTGGTTCTGGTGGATTGGGCTTCTGGTGCAGTCACTGCGATACTTACAGGAATTGAGAGAAAGATGTTGATTTGCTTAACTTAGGCTGGTACACACTCAAAAAAGGGATCAAACTAGACACCTCCATAAAAATGAAAGAAATCAAAGAGAAACCTCCAGTACTCTGATTTGAAAACATAATACTAAATTAAAAAGGAGGTGTGACATGTAGGACTAAAACTAGCACAATAAAACTCACGTGTTAGAGAAAACCACTTAAAATGATGTAATTAATGACACCTTTAAGAACTGTTTGGTAATGTGTATTATAAATAGTAATAGTGCAGGGGTTTTCCTTCGTGCTTTCTGGAAGATGAAATGCAGTGGGAGAGACTGAGTGCTGTTGGGAAGAACGGGCTTGTAGTATTTGTGTGGACGCAGGCTGTCCTTGACATTCTTATAAAAATGGTAACGCAGGCTACTTAAAAGCAGTGAGTTCACAACAAATTTCTTTCATGACTAGTTTACAGCTATATACCTGTAGTCAGAGTGTTTTTTATCTGTAGGCATTTGTCAGACCAGTGTCTGTTTTGTGTGGAATGTAAAACCATGACAAGAGGGAGAGGCGGAACAAAATTCCAGCACTTGGAAGAATTTAACTTTCTTTTTCTAAAAATGTTTTTTTTCATTGTTTGTTTTTAAGGAAAATCAAGTTTAATGACTGCTTCTTTTCACTTTCTAAGAGTTTGTAAACTGATGTTGGAACTAAGTCTTTGGTACGCACAACCACATTTCATTATTTTCACACACACATGCACTGTCTGAACAATCTTTTTCAATAGTAAGTATACAGATTTTGCTTTATATACATTGACTTGCTTTCTTTTTGTGCTAGATGCAGCTACTACTTTGAAATGCTGTTTTATCATTTACTAAGAGATGGAAATTTCATATTATTCTGGGATATGAATTGTGATCCTTCTGCTTTAGGCAACGTGCCTCCTGAGCGTGTTCTCATTGCTGTAATACTGAAGCCTAGTTGGCATTAAAATGTACATTTCTCTGAGATTAGGTTTAAAATGAAGTATCTCAAAAGCGGTCGTGGTACCGCCACATACTGACTCTTCTAAGTCTTTTTCTCCAAGGGCCAGTAAAGTTCTGGAGGGAGAGGGGGATTTCTCCTTCTTTCCACCTTCCTACTGATCTGAGCATCCTCTGCCTCCAGGCCCTCCCGAAAGCAGAAATGCTCAACTGGTGGTTTTGCTCCTGCTCTGGAGAGCTGTGGTGCCGCTGGGTAGAGAGAGGCCAGAGTTACTGGGCAGCACAGAGCGGTACACGAGATTGGTATTGTGGCTGTGGAGGTAATGGCCATTCCTCTTACTTAGTATGGGGGGTTCTGTATTTTAGTTTTGTATTACTGTATCCCTGTCGGAAAGGTTTCCTTGTATTTTGAAGTTCTCTGTTAGATTTTAAATATTTACTTATCAGTATTTAAAGAAGAAATGAAAAGTAATTCTCAGAGATCAGTGCAGAATTTCGCATTCATTGCACTCTGCCTACATGCTGGGGTTTGGGAGTTATGCAACCTCTTTTTTATAGAGTTGTGTTTTCTAGTGATACAGACTTACTTACTCAGCTATTGCCTGAAAATATAAGTGTATTGGAAAATGTGTAGGATACAAAACATAGGTCATGATGAACTACTGTGTACCTCTTAATTTAAACATGATCAATTGCACTAAGGTTCTTCAAGCACTGGCTTCTATCATTATGTATACTGATCTGAATCCTGCAGAGTGGAAAGGCTTAGTTGCTGTGGCGTAAATCCATGCACAGTCTGGCTGTGGAAGAAGTGTGTATGGAGCTGTTGCGTATTTAGCTCAGATAGAAGACTGAAAGCTAAGTACCCAACACAGAAATTGCTGTTGGTTACCTGCAAACTGCAGTGATGGGGAGAGGGAAGGCTGTAGCAGGAATGCTTTTATGACTCAATTATGGCATATTTTTACCTTGGCACTGAGGCTTCCTGACAAATTGTGGGTCACTGTTCCAAATTACGGAGGTAGTAGATCATCATAGTACAATTGCCCAAGCAATTGTTTTAACATGAGCAAAACACATTTTTTTCTGATCTCAATTTTTGGAGGAAACTGGACCAGTTTTTCAGAAACATTACACATAGGAAAATGAACCTGAGGCAGACACATAGCATGCAAAATTTTGCCTGAATGCTAATAGTTTGGCACCGTTTTAATATGCAAATGAAACTAGTATGTAGTAATGGGAATTCAGATGCAGAGATTGCTACCAGATCCACTAAGAGTAATGGAATTGCATACCAACACAGACTTACGACAAATGTTGTGATTGTAGGTAACTAAATGACCATGGAATCTGGAGCAGAGAACCAGCAGAGTGGAGATGCAGCCGTTACAGAGGCAGAAACCCAACAGATGACAGTACAGGCACAACCACAGATTGCAACGTTAGCCCAGGTATAAAATAATATGGTATAATAGCTTTACCTATTGGGTAATTTTTTTAAGAGGGATAATGTCTGCTCGTGGGCCTGAGTTAAGGTCCTATTGATACGACTCTGAAACAGCTGCTGTGTATAGTTCCATTAATGTTTGTCTTCACATTTTTGTAGCATTAGAAATTTTCAACTTCACATCACTCTAGAATGTTAGTTCTGAAGAACTGCATGTGTGTAAACTTTGTAATTTTACAGAATATTTAATATTAATTGAATTATTTCTATCATTCTTTACCACAACCGTAACACTGAAAGGTTAGGTTTTTTTCAAAATATGTAATTTGTTGTCTCTTTTGATATTGACCGGATTGTTTCGCTGTTGTATTTTCTGTTAGAAATTTGTCTGTAACAATTAACTTAATTCTGAAGGAAACAAACTGAAAATCCAGTTAAATAATACAGAAAATACAACATCATATCAGATGGGATGAACACTGTAAATGTTAGGATCAAGTAAATGGAACAACCTGGCATCTGACAGCTTGTCTTATCCAATGGAATTTCAAAGAATTGTTCACCACATAGAGAGGCAGAAGTAGATAATTTATTATCCCCAAATTACTTTGGAGAGTCAAGGAATTATGCAATTCCAGCTACATCTCTAATTCTGGAATCCAGTGTCATTCTTGGATGCACTGATGGCTGGCAGAAGGTAACTCCATTGTGTAAAATGAATACAGAATCTCTCATCTTTCTCCTTTAACAATTTCATTTTAAAAGTACTTGCGGTCTGCAAAGAGCTGGCATGTTTTTTAGATCACGTAGTGTGGGGAATTCGATGTCTTTTAAGTGGCGCAAGTGTTGAATTCTGTACCATTTTATAGGTGGTTAATATCTCTAAGAAGTCTTTTCACCTCTCAGTAAACTCAGATCACTTCCATTTAAGTGATAGCACAGGGGTCCAAGCTGTTAAAATGCATAGGGCGCTTTTTGTTCAGTGAGCTGTAGTGTGAATTTTCAGACCACCAGCTGCCCTGCACCAGCTTGCCTCTTTGGGCAGTTTTCTCACTGTCTAACTTAGGCACAGAATGTGGGTGGTGTGAATAACACTTCAGTGTCAACTAAGTGAAAGTCGTTTATTTCTCTTGCAAAACCAGTAAGCTGCTTCCCAGTCGATATGTGTTAAGATTTCGTATGGAGAAGCAAGGATGTTTTACACTGATGTGCTGACATACTCATTTCCAGGTAGTTAAACTTGCAGCACGGAGTGGGCTGAATGTACTTCACTTGGGCAAAATTACCCTGGCGCTTGAATGAGATTTTTTTTTTTGAGTAAGAAAAGGCTATACAGTTATTATTAAAACCCCTGTGAAGCACAAGCAAATAGGTAATAGTTTCCCTAATTCCCCTTTTGTCATTCGCTGTATTATTTGCACCTTGGCTATTTCCCAAACTTCATATTCCTCATGGAGGGGACTGAACAGTCCAAACACAATTCCTTGTCTGATTCTGATAGGCAGTGTTTCGTTAATAAGATATTTTTAATATGTGATGTGGCAGTGCTTGGCATTAGGGAGTGCCCTCAGAGGCTCAGGCAAGTCTAAATAACTAATTATGTTAATTTAATCTTTTATTACTTCTTGTAAGGTCACCCCCTTATGAGTCTAAATTCTGTGTTTTTAGCTAGCTCAGGGTAGTTTTTGGAGTCAAAAGGAAACTCGTTCCAGTTCCACAAGGTATGAGTCAGAGACATCTGCGGAAGTTGCATTCTGCTGTTGGCTTTGTGCAGCCGCAGCGTAGCCTCCAGTTGATCGGCATTGCTGTAACTGCCAAGGACTGTTCAGTCAGACATGCAGTATTATAAAAGGTCACTTGGTGAAGGAATATGATTTGCCAGAGGGAAGCGTGTTCACGCTAATCCCAGTCCCAGTTTCTCTCCTGCGAGCTAAGTACGGCCATGTAATGCCGCAGCCATTTTCATAAAGAAGGAAGGTAACGGCAAACACACACTGTGGATTAGGGAGGAACAGCTGTGGAGGAGAGAGATCTATATGAAATTCCCCCTAATTCTGTTGTTGAGCAAGATTTCTTTGTAAATGACGGGTGTTTATGGAGATCAGAGATGAGCTGTTGTAGTATTTTGAGAACCACATGTCCACGAGGACAGCAGAGAATTTGCAGTCTGCATACAGCAGTTCTCTGGGATTAGGCAGGACGGCAGTAGAACCCCTTCTCCCGCTGTAGCTAAATGGATTGAATTTCTTGAAAAGGCCATTACACACCGGAAGACTCCATTTGTCCAAATGTAGGCATCCAGGCGCAGGCTGGCTAGTGAGTGACCCCTCACTGGCATGGCCTGCGAGTTCCTTCCAAGGGCTGTGATGGTGAGTAAGGAGCATCTCTGGGGCCCTGGCACCAGTGTGGCAGCCCTGGCACCGCTCTGCCTGCCAGGCCCAGGCGTGATCGCATGCACTGTGTCACCAGACCAGGGATGAGCACAACTGGGTCTTGGGGTGCCTGCCCAGCCACAGAGCAGCCCCAGTGCACAGACCACTGCCTGCCCGTTGTGGTCCATATCACTCAGCACAGCGAAGAAGTGAGACTTCTCCACATGATGTGAGCAGCTCTGGTTGGGGAGCGCTGTCCTTGGGGCTGCGTCCTGTGCAGGGCTGTGTGGCTGCACGCACAGTGCCATGTTCTGCGCTGCACAGTTGGCACGTCACTGTGGGGATAGCCAGTGCCTGCAGCTCTGTGCTTTAGAAATTAAGGTGTGTGTAGGAACTGAGATTTTAAAGAGTTGGGCCATTTTTCCTCATATACATGAAATAGCTCTAAGAGCAGAGTTTGTGCCGACTGGCTGGGCTGGATCAAAATAACTGCCTGCATATCTTTTGGTCCTCTGCAACCCCCCCGTTTTTTTCTATCTGAACATGTGGTTGATTTTCTTTTTTTAAATGGGCTTTGCCAGCTAATCAATATGGTTTAGTCTCTAATAAGTCTGAAAGATACGACTCTACAAATTCTAACATCTTACATCTGGCAAATAACTGTGCATTTTCCTGAGTGAGAACAAAAATAGTTCTACTCCCATACGTTTCTGCCTTTGACTCAGCGGTGTTAGTAGGAGTCCACCCAAATCCTAGCAGTGTGTAACTGAAGTAACTGAAGATTAATATGTTTTTATTAGGTTACTCAAAATAGAGGCAGTTGTGTTTTTCTCAATCTTGTCGATGGTTTTAGAGGTGATATTTTGAGCCTGCAGAAACTCTGCATTAGATTAATTTGGAAAGTAGGTCAGATGTTGGGCATAGACAATTCAGGGTTTTTTGTATTACCCTGAAACATTTGGGTCATCTAGCTGGTGTCTAGATTAGACGTGATTTGTTCGCCAGAAAGTGTTCCTGGATAGTGAAATAAGATTCTGCAATAACCTAACTTTTGTTCACTGTCTCTACATTGCAGGTATCTATGCCAGCAGCTCACGCAACATCTTCTGCACCCACGGTGACCTTAGTTCAGCTGCCCAATGGGCAGACAGTTCAAGTGCACGGCGTAATTCAGGCTGCCCAGCCATCAGTTATTCAGTCTCCACAGGTACAGACAGTTCAGGTACTTGCTGAAGAACTTCCTAATACGCGAATTGCACCTTCTGAATGGTCCTGCCAGTTTGTTGGTTTCTAGTGGGCTCGTGTCCTTGATTATGTTTTTGCTTAAATGAATTTAAAAGCAAAATCTGTACAGTATTTGCTACTCTGTGACTTTTTTCTCTTCTGGTTTAACCACTTTTGATTTCAATTCATCACTGAGTTTCATTTCCCTCTAGAACTCGGTTGTGGAGTTTAACAGGTTACTGTTTTATCTTTCAGTATTTCTTAATTTTTTTCCCTCTACTTTATTTTTGCACAGTAAGAGTGTAAGAGTTAATATTGTCCTAAAGTGAACAAGAGCAGTTTTTCTTATATGTAATCTATTAATCATTAGTGAGCCTGATATTCTGGGATGAGAGTCTTTGCTGCTTCAAGAAACATTTATGTTGGTTTACAAAACACATCTGTATGTTTGTGGCTCTTAAAATATACTTCTCGGTCTCCTCGTAAAAATAATATTTAAATTTACCAGCTGAATGTTGTTTTTCTTCTGTAAAACAAGAAAGATAATGCAATATGAATGAAGAGAGAGCTTGAAGACTTAGGAGAAAAGTAATCTGAAGTCTTAAAATCCATAAACATTTATTTTGTTTTTCTTTAGAGCAGTTTCAAGTCCAGTGCTACTGAGCGCAGGAATTACTTAGGGCAGCTACACAGGGTTAGACTGATAGATACCTCGCTGGGTATTCTTTTAAAAATAATAAGGCATGCATAACATAAAACTATTCTGATAATAGTGTTTATTTGCTCCTTGTCGGCTTTAATGATGAGTTTCTGGCAGTCTCTGCCCTCTTCAGCTGATGGAGTCAAAAGTTTGGAGTTTTAATCTATTGGAAGCAAGCAGTTTTCAGATAAGTGCACATGTTACTAGCCCAGGGGTGGAAGATAAGAGACTGACAGTGAAATCGTGGATGGGATTAACCTGGCTCAGTGCAAAGCACAAATGTGTATGGAATGCTGTGATGCACAAAGCATGGTATTTCACTGTCAGCCTTGGACCTGTCCAGGCCCTCTACCTGATAACTGAGATTTAGGCGCCAGCAAGCTTTTGGATCCTTTAAGTGTCTTCCCTGCGGTGCTTAAAAAATCAGGCTGAGAGCTGTGTTTCTCACATAACCATTTTGCTGCTCACCATAACAAGCTTTGTATATTTGTAACATGAATATAGCCATTTGGAAAACGGCCTCAAGAGATTACGTATTTGAGATTTTTTTAATATTTTTGGCACACTTTGAATGTAAAACTATGAAACTACAGTTGTTAGAAACATTTTAACTTTCCCTTATAAATCTTTTAAAGTGGTTTTTTTTAGCTCCGATTTTCAGAATTGCAGCACTGCATTATTTTTTAGCATCTTCAGGCATGACATTTTCCTGACGATTTCCCAAAAGAAAAAGCAGTCCTTGTGTAACAAATCCATACAGTGATTTATAAATTGTTGTTTCTCAATTTCATTATTTTGCTCTTTCTAACCTTTCTGCGTCCTTTCTTAATTTGCTTTTAGTTTTTATCTCCCTAAATCTGACTAACTTCCTCGTTTGTTCCCTCAAAATGGATGGAAACAAGGAAGAAATCATGAAAAAAAAAACAGGACTAATTTTTGTATTCTCTTACTGTAGTATTGAAATTCTAAGAGACATTCTCATGGGTAGATATCTGGCTCTGGTCATTCTGTAACTGTATCTGTTACTTTTAAACAGCCTGCCCTTTCTTTTCATTGCATAGGTAGTAGTAGTGTATAATACGTGCATCGTGTCAGCAGTTCCTTAAAGTAAAGGCATTGGAAGTGTCCTGTTAAATTTGATTGCTGTTCTTATTTTCAGATCTCAACTATAGCAGAAAGTGAAGACTCACAGGAATCAGTGGACAGTGTCACAGACTCACAGAAACGGAGAGAAATTCTTTCCAGACGACCCTCCTACAGGTAAGCGGGGTAAAAGCAGAAGCATTTTGCTTGGCGGATGTGTTCTTCACATCGGGAGCCGAATGGTGGGATTCTATAGTTCTTTTCAGATTTACTGAAGTCTCTCTTCTGCAGTGTAGAGTATATGGAGTAGAATATAAAGAGATAAGCAAATAGGAGGAGGAGGAAGAAAACTCAGCTGGTACACTCAGTTAAAACAGAAACAAGCTGAGAATAAGCGGATTGCAAACACTAAGGTATTGTTGTGCTAGGTATCTTGGAGATAGCTTTAATGAATAGTTAACGCATAAAATACACTGAAACTTTGCAAGAAAGTGGTTTCTGTATAATCTGTAGTCTGCATAAAATCAACTGTTGTTTTTTAGTATTGTTGAAATGCTAGCAGCCATCAAACTTAATTCCTTTCTCCCTGAGACATGAACTTGTGGTATTCTGTGGCTGAAAGGGAATTTCTATTTGTGTAAGATTATGTTTAAAGTTACATTTAAAGTTTGAGAATTCAGAATGAGTGTAATGGAGTGGTAGACATATAGTCTTATAGTCATTAATTAAGCCCTTGCACATTTTTTTCTGGGTGTACTAAATCTCAATTTTCATTTGTAAAATACGTCTTAAAACAGCTGAATAGCTTTAAGGAACACCTATGGAGTTCAGCAGTTTTTAAGTGACCTGTGGATTCCTGCTGCTTCAGAAAATCCATTATGGGCATGGCCTTAGAAACAAAGCCAGACGATAGCCTGAGTATATCTAACCCTCTTTTTTTATTTTTATTTTTTAGAACTTGCAGATTATTTTCTCTATTCTCCAAGAGCCTTCAAGGCTGTCCTGCTGAAGATAGTTAAAATTGCTGCAGAAGATCCTTAGCCATAATAGATCTGGGAAAATATTCTTATTTGTGAGAATATTTGTGCTGCTAATATTAAGGCTGTCACAGACTTCCTTGCAGTCTGCTTCTGCAGTGAAACACTTTTACTATGTATGGAAGAATAGCTGAATATGATGAGACAACAGAGCCAAACAAACAAACTGCAAAACAGAGAGCAGGGGACTTGTGCATGCTAGATTCTCATTCAGATGGACTCTGTTACAAGCACTAATGCCACAGCCTCCTCTGTCCCTCAAATCAGACCCTGCAAAACTTACTAATTGCAAAGCTCTTTTACCCAGCTCAGCCTCTGGTCTCAACCTTTCTGGTTGAGCCAGACTACAGCAGTATCTCGTGAGTTCCCAGCTGGCTTTATCCAAGCTGCTGTAAATGGCCCTACACACAAGGTTGGTGCAGATAGGTACAGAATTGAAGAGCTGTATCTCTTCCTCAGAAACTCCACTTTGATCCTAATGTGCATCATTTGTTCTCCATGTCAGTTCATACCTTTTATATTTGTGAAGTTGCCACCTTATCTTCTATTTTAAGTATAAAGATGGCAAAGATCAGTATTGATTATCGAATTGTATGTGATGAATTTAAAAAGTGTTGAGCTGTAAGTTCTTCTTTTCTATTTTGAGCTTCTTGGTTTTTGTTCTTCCTCATCCTGTCTGCTCTCTCTGTATTTTTAATCTATTTAGTCCACTAATTTTTCTCATCTAATACCTAGAATTCAAATTCTCTAGACAGGAATTTGTTATTTGTCCAACTGGTACTTGGCACTGTGGAGTGCTTGTGCAATGCTGGGGTTCCTGCACACATGCAGAGCTGAAATAGTAACAGCAAAGCACTGTTTGTCAAGTTGCTTAGCAGAGTGACCAGCCTCCCCACATAGCTGGGCACAGATGTTGTGGTTCCCAAAGCCTTGGAAGCCTTATTTAAGCAACAAGTGTTGTGTTGGACCTTAGGATCTACAGCGGTGTTCACTTCATCACACTTTAAATTCTAGAGACAGTCCACAGGAAAACAGATGAGAAGAATTACAAAGAAAGTTCCTTTACACCTAAGTAGCATTTTGCAGTGAGGTAATACAGTGCCAGCACTAAAAAAGACTCGACAGTCCACTCTCTGAGGGACAGTGCTTAGTCTAAATGTTGCAAATGGCAGCAACTGGTATGTTCAGACCTACAGCCACAGTCAATAGGACCTGTAGCTGGGATGTTTCAGCTGTTTGGGCTTTGGAGAATTAGCCCGTGGAAATAGTTAGCAAACTGCTTTTTCTTTACACATGCTAATCTTACAGCTTTCTAAGGCAGAGTTTTTACCTCCCTTCTAAACATACTTGTGCTGCTTAAACACTCAGCATTGTCTCCCAGGCAGCTGTTCCATTAAAAGCTGGTGGCTCTGTACAGGCTTTTCTGCAAACTTCCTTTATACTTGTCTCTCTGGCTGAGCACTTGATGGTCTCTGAAAGGGAGCAGTTCCTCTGATGTGAATGAAGAGGTTTTGCATACATTGCTTTCATCAGATATTTTGTGGATGAAAGCAGGAAACAAGTCAAAATGCATGAGACACAAACGTTTTTAAGAAAAAGGAAAGGTTGCAATTTTTGAGAAGCACCTGTGCTGCTCTTTGCTCGCTGCCTTACCCATTTATGCATAGCACTCTGAACAACTTTCTCCTATAAGAATTTGAAGGTAGTCTGGGCTTTTCATTCTGCACCCATATTTGCAGTGCTGGCTCACTGCGCTTCCCAGTTTTCCCAATAATTATGCATCAAAAAGACGTTTTCTCACTTTTTATTAAAATCTCTACAACACACTGTCTTTGCCAGAAAAATTTTGAATGACTTGTCCTCAGACGCCCCAGGAGTGCCAAGGATCGAAGAGGAAAAGTCTGAAGAGGAAACAGCAGCACCTGCCATTGCCACTGTTACGGTGCCAACTCCCATTTACCAAACCAGCAGTGGGCAGTACAGTATGTAGTCTGAATTTCTCAGTGGTGCTAGTAAGTGGGGATGAGAAGATGAAGAGCTATTATTTGTATAACTGTGTGGGCTAGGGTAAAGCAGGAAGTAAAACTACAATTACTTTATTTGAATGTTTGACAGCCATGCTTTTTAAACACATTCCTCTTGTTAATATTTGAAATGTTCAATTAACATTCTGGGATTGTTTGCCAGCTAGCACAGCTGCTGCTTCCAGAGGCAAAATATGAGTTAAACATAATGCTGTTATAAACTTTCTAACTTCAGGAATCAGATGAGGTAATTCAGTAGTTTCCTTTTTTGCTGGCAGACTATTAATCCAGGCTGGCAGACTATTAATCCAGGCTAAATCATTACCTAGTTAATAGAAGAAGCATTAGTCTGCCATTGCACTTTTTAGAAAAAAGTCCTGAAATATAAGGACTTCAGCAAGCTTATTTAAAACACATAGTAAAAGAGTTTCTGTGTTTTCAATGTCTTTACTCATTAGATTTTATAGCTACGGTACTTTGACTTAAAGGGTTGAGGATACAACAGTAAAGCTAGAATTCACGTGCTGCCTCACACAAATATACTCAGTATTAAATGTTCAAGAGGAAGAAAGAACTCTCAGTTCATGTCTTTCTCTTAAAATCTCTTTAAAATGTTGTTTCTCTGTTTACTCCTTAGCCACTTTGACAATATCCTACCTAAATATTGAAATGATGCTAATTCTGCTTTCCTACCATAACTGTAAAATAAACTGGTCATGCGGACACCTCAGACTTTGATATGTCTATATATGAGAATACAGTGAAATTCTGTGGAAGTAGGAAGGAGAAGTGATGTCTCAGTACACCTCAGTACAAAGGATAGAGGGAGAGAAAGGAAAAAAAGCAACAAAGACTGCATGAAGGAAAGAAAAATGTGTGAAACTGGACCTGTGTGAGTGAAAACACTGCTAGGAAGGTGCTGAGGAAGTAGTAGAGAAGGGGAGATACAATCAGAAGAGAAAAATGCCAAAGCAAGAAGAAAGTGAAACACAAGATGGATAGCAGTAGCAGCAGAGGAGACTGAAGGGAGTAAAGCATGGAAGAGGCGAGGAATTTCAGATGAGAAGAAAAAGGCAAGGACCAACCAAGAAGAATACTAACTAATGAAAAGTATTTCTCAGGGGAGGATTGTAGCTCCTCTGTGTGATATTGTTTTATCAGAGAAACTAATTTGTATTTTAAGCTGTGGGTTTTGTGTGTCCCCAAAATATGAGTCTCAGGAAAAATTAAAACCTTACTGTCAAAGTTTGGTGACTTTAAACCTACTTTAAAGCCTTGTATCTGATTTGAGGGCTTATAAGGGTTCAACGGATTTAACTTGGACTGGTAGTCTTTCTATGTCTTGGTTAATTACTTTATGTTAATGATTAAATTAATGTCATGAATACTGTATCCCTTTTCTTTGTCTGCAGTTGCTATTACGCAAGGAGGAGCAATTCAGTTGTCTAACAATGGCACAGATGGAGTACAAGGTCTCCAGACGTTGACTATGACCAATGCAGCTGCAACACAACCTGGCACTACCATTTTACAGTATGCACAGACCACAGATGGACAGCAGATACTTGTACCCAGCAACCAAGTTGTCGTACAAGGTGAGATGCTTCACAGCCAGTCGTTCTTTATAACATTTTCTCCACACAGATCCATCTTGCCAACTAAAGTCCTCAAATGTGTCAGGAGACAGAATTAACAGCTTTAACACAGATTAGTCTCCAAAATAATTAAAGGAAATTGTGGACAAAGCTGTCACATTTTCTTGGAGCCTTTCTCTTCAGTTCAATACATTTATAGATATTTACTTCTTAAAACAGTATGAATTGTTTTAACATCATTTTTGCTACACATTCCGCAAAAACTGATGCTACACTCCACTTCAGAATTCAGCCAGATAGTCATCTGCAACAACAGAAAATTTAAAGCAAAGCACTGAAGTTAGGAAAGAAGGTTGTTTAATATGTTCTTTCCATAAGGACACTTTTACTTATTAGTAAGTTCTCTCCCTTTTCAATTGGAAGTCGTAATTCCTTTCTGTTGTGGGTTTATAACTAGTCACCAGATATTTAGTCGTGGAGTTTTAGAATCATAGAATACTTAAGGATAATGCCTTAAGATGTCATTTGATCAAGACCTCCACTTAGAGCAGGGCTACTTCAGACTTAGACCAAGTTACTTTTTATTTTATTAAAATTCTCATTTTGATTAATTGGAAATTAGAGGGAGAGTTTTAAAAGTATTTATTAAAATAACAAAATTATACACCTGCTTTTATGATTCTAAGGCAGATAATTTAAAGTTATCCAGTGGAGAGGTCTCTAGGCACCAGTAAAAAAATATATGGGTGCAAAAAATACTATTGTTGCATTCATTTTCTGGATTTTGCATTCTTAACCACGTGCAATCTCTTTAGATGATATCAAATTTTTTATGATCTCAGGCAAGTATAACACACGTGGATTAAAACAAATAATGGAAACCAAAGACCCCATTCTCTATTCTAGAGAAGTATTAAAGTTGTGCACCTAATTTGCACACAATTGTTGAAGTAAATGCTATGTTTCTACACCCTTTTTTCTGCCCCAAATACGTAGATGTGTAGTTTCTCCTTTTGCAGATAGAAATTTGGAGCACAGCTAGAAATACTGTTTGCTGTCTTTCATTTTCTTACAACTGCTAAGACTGTCCAAAACCCAGAGAAATAAAAGGAAGTGTACCAGGGGAAAAAGAAGTACAGCAATATGGTAGACATCAAGCACAAGTGAAGACTTCTTCAGCAAAATGCCTAAAACACTTTATGTTAATAAGCTAAGACAGTAAGGGCAGTAGTGATGCAGAGGATGGTCATCTGTCCCACATGGTAACTCCGAATGCATGGTTAGATAGATAACTGTGCTTTTCACATCATGTTTATCAGTGCTTTCACCAAACTGACAGTATGACCCCTATGTTTTTCATCTTGTAGCTGCCTCAGGAGATGTGCAGACCTACCAGATTCGCACCGCCCCTACCAGCACCATTGCACCTGGAGTAGTCATGGCATCATCTCCAGCACTTCCAACCCAGCCAGCAGAAGAGGCCGCACGGAAGAGAGAAGTGCGTCTAATGAAGAACAGGCATGTACATTTAGATCACTTTTTTTTTCCAACAGCTCTGTGTAGAAATAGAGCATTAAGCACTAAGAATCCTGATCTTTCTTAAGTCATTAAAGGTGTGAAGCAAAGAAACACACCTGCTAATGCCATGTATTGACTGTGAAACCTTAAGTAAGGGAGTCACCTTAAGTAAGAAGTTGTCACCCAAGAAGGCACCTTAGTAGCTCTCCTCTGAGAAGCACAACTCTTTCCTAATCCAGTAGTAGTTAATATTTGGTGACACAAGTAGCAGCCCAAAATGACACAAAATTCCACATTTTGCATATGGCCCACTGAAGTGCTACAAGCATATAAAGCTGTATTTGTAGGAGTGAGCAGACTTCTGTCCTTCCAGGGCTTACAAATTAGATTTTCTTTCTGTCTCTGTTACAAAGCAGAATATCAACAGTTGCTTTTCATGTTGACTTACCAGGTAGATCCTGGAACAGATGCTCTTTTTTTACTTTGTACTACAGTTATTACTTACCTAGTGAGAGGAAGAGCTGGCTTCAAATTTATCTTCTCATTTCCCAGAACACTAGCATTATCACCATTTTATGCAGTATTTGCAATGAAAGGACACTCACTCACCTTTTGAAGCTGTTCTGCATTGCACTTAGCAATCAGGTCAAACAGGCATGTATGTTACATGTTTCTGCAATGTACTGCATTGACAAGCCATGATGCAGGAGAACCTTCTGCAAGCATGTCCACCTGCAGCATCTAGCCTTGTGCTCATTTTGCAAGTCAGCACCATTAATGTTGCTCTGCAGGACACCTTCTGCCTTGGTGTTGCTGCCTTCAGGGTGCTCAGCTGCACTTTAGCACCTTTGAGGTATTTTTCAGTGGTATCCTTAATATATTACCATCTGGGTTACTTGCAGGCAGCTCCGTATTTACAGGAGCGTTTGATTGTCCCAAGACCTGCTTCAGCACATTTACAATGCCATGTTCTCTGCACAGCAGATGAAGGCTAAAGAACAAGTACTGTTGCTAGTGACCGTGTCATTTTTTCTTATTTGAGTGGTATGTGTTATCACTGCAATGATGCAGACATTATTAAGAAAGTGAAAGTGTTGCTCAAGGGGAAATATATGAATGGTCTAAATGCAGCATTTTTTGCACTGCTTGAACTTCCTATTACTATGTGGTTGGACTGCAGTAAAAGGTAGAGTTGAGACTATAAGAAGATTAGTAGATGAACACTGCTTTTATCCATGTTTTTATTATTCGTCTATTTATTATAATAAAAGCAATTTCATTATTACACCAGCATTCCACTCGGACTAATAACTCCAAGTTAAATCCTGGAAGCAGAAATTTATCTTTGAATAGGATCCTTTTCTCACAGCAGCAGATTTGTATTGGTGCTGGCAAACTGGGATCTGGATATTGAAATGAACCTTAGAACTTGAGAAATTGTTATGAACTCAGCCTTTTTTCCTAACCTGTGAGTGTTTCTTAGAGTGTTTCTTCTCTGCATATTTTAAAAATGACAGTACCACATAAGGGTTTGACCCAAACAATTAAGTAGCCAGAGTCTGCAAGTAGTTGTTCTGCATTTGAATGTCCTCTTTTGCTTTGCAGAGAGGCAGCACGTGAATGTCGCAGGAAGAAAAAGGAGTATGTGAAATGTCTAGAAAATCGAGTGGCTGTGCTTGAAAACCAAAACAAGACACTGATTGAGGAGTTGAAAGCACTTAAAGACCTTTACTGCCACAAATCAGATTAATTTTGGATTCCCATTTTCACTTGTCCAGGTGGGATGAGAGACTGGTTCTGGCTATACCCAGAAAGACAAAGTAAACTTTTTATTTTCTAAACATTTCTTTTTTTCTATGCGCAAAACTGCCTGAAGCAACTACAGATTATACTTCGTCTGTGCTTTGCATCAAACTGTGAATGTTCAAATACTTGCCTCCACTTCTCCCCCTACAAGATTATTTTCATCGTCAAATAATCTCAGCGTGAAGAACAGGCTTCTTTCTCATTTCCCATCCTCTTCAAGGAGTTAAAATGGTCACTTGGGAAGTTACTGCGGGGGAGGGTCCTTTTGTAACGATGTTAGGAATTTGTGCTGAGCTCTTTCCATTGCCTTAGAGACAGAACTACCCCAGCCTCTTGGCCCAGAGAGCTGTGGGCCACATACGTGAAGCACGCGTGGTGCAGTGAAGAAGCAATGGTTGCCAAAGTGGCTTCTCATACTTATTTTAAGCTATAAAAATACGTGTCTAGATGGCATGCCAAATGAAAGGCACTTCACAGTCACATTCTGCGTGTGGAGCTAAAATACCTTTTTATACTAGCCCAGGGAGAAGTTCTTAGAAGTAATCTACATCACTAGTCCCTCCTGAGCTAGTGAAAACTCCATACCTCAGACACAAATGGATTGAAATAAGCTTCACTGTTCAGTTGTTGCTTCTTGAAGCATATGCGTGCAAATGTGTTCAGCGTTCTGAATGCACAAAAAGAAAACACTGACTTCATATGTTACTGATTGGCAAAAGATATTTGAATAGGAAAGGAATCAGAATAAAAAAGGTACAACAGTGATGTTTAGTAAAGTCACATGATAAGGCTAACACATGAAAGCACTGCCTGTTTTTTATGCAGAACAACTAAGCAGTTGAAGCATGGCCCACTCCACGTATGTACTCCCTGATGACAGTGTAGTTTGTCTCATGTCCTCTTAAGCAATCGCGTATTTCTATTTCCCTACCACTATCATATGTAATGGAAATTACTGAACTTGATAGAAGCATTGTCCTGGTTTACTAGATTATTTTTTAAATTTGGAGGATGCTTTCCATGCATAAATTAAATTGCAGTATGGTAACTGCCAGGACAGCCTCAAATATTGAAGAGGACCTCAGACGCAAATATTCCAACTGGCTTCTGCTTCTCAAGGGACAATATTAATTATTTGAACTTGCCCAGGCTAAATAGATTCTTAATTTATTGAGTGGATTTTTTCATCCAGGAGGGTCAGATTTATCAAGTTGTTGGTTCATGTAAGTAGAAGTACTTACCTGCCTCAGACTTGTCCAAGATCAAACTTCTTGTGTGTACTGAGGAAACATGTTTCTGGATTTACATTGTTAAAAAAGTAGATAATGTTAAAAATAATACTTCCGTAAGACTTCCATTATGTGTCAAAAAGAGTCACACTCTGTTTCCTGGCCCCCTGGAGCCAGGCTCTTCATATATTAACTTGAGTCATTTGATGGAGTAAGTTTACTTTGGGCCTCTGGTCCAACTTCTACGCTTAGAGACGTATGAATAAGACTCCAGTCCATACTAATGCCTTGCCTAGCAAAGTGTTAGCTCATATTTTTTCCCATTAGCTCTGTTTTTAAGATAAATTTCAAAGATGAATTTCTAAAAGGTTATACAATCAGTGTGACGTTGTGAGAACATTTGCAAGACTCTTGGCAGTTGAGTCTCAAACAACTAAGCAGTATTAAAAGTTGTAGTTTTCTCATTTGACAGGGCATTCAGTTTCCAAGAGTCTTTTAAAGGAGCAGGGTTAAACTTGTAGCATTGTTGTTAAATCTAGAGTTATCAATAATTTCAGGTTGTATTTCAAATAAGAGATCGTAAGTATCAGAATTATGAAAGAATTCATTTTCAAATTAAGTTTTGAGGGGGTTTATAAATGGTCTATTTTTATCTGCCATGGAAAACTGAATTTCATGTTTTTATTTAGTGGAAGATGAATTTATTAGTTTAGCAATGCAAATTTAAAGAAGACCCTAAATTCTCAGCCTCGCTTACCTAAAAATGGATTCTTAAAGACAGAAAACGCATGCATTTGTGACAGTTTCCAGTTCTTCAGAAGTAACATTAGAAATGTTGATGACGCAGGAGTAGTTCTCATCAAATATGTAAGCTTATGATGGCTTAATTGACAGAGTTACACGGAATGGTTCCTCCGGCTTTGAGAATCGTGTAAAAGGCCATGAGTGCCTGCATTAAGGCTGTTTGTTTTGCAGAACCACCTGTGTGCAAAAGCTCGAGGTTCTGTACTGAACCTCTGCGAGACTAGCTGGGAGCTGGGGGATGCTCCTAGCCATGGCTGTGGGCAGTCCCAGCACAGAGCCTGGCAGCTGCATGGACCAGGAGCCTACAGCTGGACCTGGACCTGCATCTTCTGTTACATGGCTGAACCAAATCTGTGTGGCAGTGAGAGGAGAACTGTGTTACCCATCTGTCTGTGTGTGGTCTGTGAGTAGTCTATTGTGTCATTACTGTAGACTGCAGTAGCAACAAACATTTCACTGAGAAAAGGAATGTTAAAATACATAGGCATCTCCAAGAATCTTTATTTTTATTTATGCTGCACTGAGGATTTAAGGACTTGAATTTCTTAAACAGAAATTTTTAATGACAATAATAAAAAATGTATTAGGCAGAGTACAGGTCTGGCTAGGGCTACCCATACGTGCTTTACTATTCATAGTGACCCAAAAGGGGGAAGAATACGATTCAGGCATTTGCTGATGTGCTACTTAGCAAGTAGTGAGGTTGGGGTAATCAGCTTCTATAAACTAAGGCCATTTGGAAACAGGACAGCAGTAGAGCTGGCGGGGGGGAAGGTTAATTTTATATCTCACGGTCGTGAGTTTTCTTGAACTGATAGCCTGTTTTACCTGAGGAGAGGGTTAGAAAGGGCTAGATCCATTACGTTCATAATAAATGAGAATTGATTTGAAGTATAATTTTTGTAATGTCATTATTTTGCAAAACTACAGCACCAGTCGGGCAGTTAAGATATTGTCAGAGGTGCTCTTTTAATTTAGATATTCTTGGAAAATACATATGTATAATATATGTACATATATATATATACACACAGTATATAATCTACAGCTCTGAGAGCTTTTAAGTCAGGAATGCTGAGTATTATAGTATATGGAGGTCAGAAAAAATTTTTACTTCTGTGTGCGTCTGGGTGTGTGTGTGGGTGTGTGTGTGCGTGTGAAAGCCTCCCCCTGCCCAGTACTTCTGGGCTGCATTATTCTAGCGCTTATTACTGATTTGTTTTGTGCTGTTTCTCAGTTATCCATTTTTGAGAATTGTATTTCATTTTTCATGGCTTTTGTGAGTTGGTTTGTTTTTATCTTTATTTTTTTGACGGAGATTTTTGAAATGATGTAAACAGTTGTTTTACAACAGCCACCACCCTCCAGAATAACTCACTTTTGTGCTTTTTCTCTTTGGCAGCTATATATCAAAGGCAAAACAATTGGAATGGTTGTTGAGGTGTTGCTTTTTAAAGGAACCACTGGTAAGACTTCTGTTTTCCTCCTAGAGTAGCGGCAGTGCATTTGTATGTAAGCAGCGATTTCACCAGAAGCAGGTAGTTGCTGGCACCATTGCTTGTATCTGAAAGCACAATTGTAGCCTGTCACACTGTCAGGACTGTACAGACTCCTGTAGGTTCTGGCTCTTCTGTAGGTCATGTTTGTGTCGCAGACCACTATCTTCTCTGGTACTTTACTTTTATTGATCAGAAAATCGGTGGGGCATTTGGAATCATTAAGAGGCTCAGGAAAAAAAAGTTAGATTTAATAAGGAAAACAGCCCTGATAGTTTCTGATCAAAATTTGTACTACAGACTTGTTTTGTTTTTTAAATCTGGGCTTCCAGTAGACAGCAGCTGCAAGTAGTCATCTGAGCAAAAATTGGCCTCTGCCTTTTTATTATGTTGGACAGAGAGCCAGTGCATTTTGTGGGCTAAAGACTGGTCTCTGCATCACAGCAAGTTCATTATCAGTGGTTGCAAATGCATGACAATTCATAGGGGATGTCATTGGTTTTCTAAGACCCTGTTTTTATTGTCATTTTTTACCCTGAAGGTGGTTAGTGATGTCACATTTGCCAATGATCTAACCAAAAGGTCATGTATTTATTTTTGTTACACTATATCCTTTGTAAATGTTTAATTAAATGTGCACTTTTTAAATAAAAATAATAATAATAAAAAAGCATAGAAAAAAACTAAGAAAAATTGGGTTTGCTTTAGAAGCTCCCGGGCACAATTGCTGCGATCCCGCTGCCTGCACACGATTCACTCCTCTCCCCACAGCAGTTGGCTCTTTCACCAGTGTAACTTGCTGATCAGCACCTGGCTTCCAGCAGGCACTGCTTCAGACTGGCAGGAGATGTGAGCAGGTGGTACTGAAGATGGCAAAGAATTAAGTGTGTGGTGTCTCAGAGCAGTAGGTACAGGATGGATGTGGCATTATTTTTAGACAGAATAGAACTGGTTCGGCAATCCCAGGTGAGAAAGGGAGATTAACTCAGAAAGAAAGCCCAACTCTTTCTCAGCCTCTTTATTCCCCTTTTCTTAATTTGAGATTTAGCTGCGCATTTTAAAAGCTGCATTCCAAGAAAAAAAATCAAAACGCTTTATAATTCTTTGACACCGGGAATTAAAGGTGTGCTGACAGCGTGTCACCTTGCTTTAAAAGAAAAAGAGCACAACTAACTTATTTTTGCAGAAACGATGATCATTTAGCTATAATCCTGAAATCTGTCACAGTAAGCAGGTTTTAAAAGCATACAGTACTTTCATGGTTCTCATGTACTGTGCCTGGGAACTCATTTCCCTGAGCTTTTGTATTTGCTGGCTGTAAAAGACTGATTTTGCAGAAACCTGAATGTATCATGAAGCTCAGTCTGGGAGGAGCTGGACTGATGAAGAGAAATAGGATGCTGAAATCCTATCTTCTGTGTGCTGATGACAGGTTCGGGGTTGTGGATGGACATGGCTTAAATCTGTGCATCTTTTAGGGAAAGGGACCAGATCCAGGTGGTAAAGGGGGGTTGCATTTTAAGTGTTTTGTCTTGGAATGTACTTTTTACGTGTACTTAAGCTCTGTCCTGCAAAGAGACTTGCTCTGGCTATTTCGTGTAGCATAAATTGAAGACACTGACCTGTTCTGGTGCTACAAGTGCAGTTCTTGGCTTGTGGTCCACAGTGGTGAATCTAGGTCTCACTTTCACCAGCATGGAGGAGGAATAGCCAGCTGTCCTCGGGAGCTGTGTGCTGACAGGGAAGGGGCCAGGGAGCAGCCATAGTGATCCACGGTTAGCGCTCCTCCATAAGCTGAGCCCTTGCTGTACTCATTGCTTGGGAGCGGTCAGTTCACTGAGTCTCAGCTTCAACTATCTATTTTTCTAAATTAGGAAATAGCTGAGTGAGAGCAAGGGGAAGGTAGGCCTTGAGCCGGTCAGTTGTCTGGAAATGACCACCGTTAAGAACTGAGGGTAAATGGATGCTCTCCACAAGCTGTGTTTTACCCAGGTGCCACTCCATTTTTTTTTTTTTTGTGTGTGTGTGTGTGTGTAATAACATTTATTTATATTAAAACATAAAGTTTAAAAATTCTGAACTGCGAGTTTGTATGAGATTTAATGCTGTGCTGCTGATATGGACTTCTACGGATGCGATGGGGAACAGGGCAAAAAGAGGTGCTAGTTGGCAGCCAGCCCCTCCGCAGGCTTGTCCACAGATCGGTTGTTCGCTTCAAAAATGAGTTACTGGTTGTCTGGATTTATAATTTAAAATTGTCTTGGAACAGTGTTTTTCAGGGAAGCTTCCAGAGCAAGAGTTATTGTTCTCCCTTTGTAATGTATGCTGGAAAGAGCAAGTTCACCTCATCTGCATTTCTGGTTCTTTACCCAAACCATGTCAGCACAGAACAGGGTATTTGAGCTCGACTCCCACGTACCTGTGGAAGTTAAAAGACTGAAAGAAAATCCATTGTTGGGGGAAAATAAATCCTTACTTACCTTTCCCCAAAGATCTAGAAACATCCCTGTTGTGTTTATTTTTTTTACTTATTTTTTTGTGCTTTATCTGTGTTTAAAAAAAAAAAGCTGTACTGGGTTATGATGCATTTTATTAACACTCTGTACATATTAGCTGCTTTATGTTTCAGAATGGTAGTAATTGCTTTGTATATTAAAGTGATTCTTGTGAATTTGTGAATTATTGTCATAAAGACGTGCTTTTTCTTACTGTAACCTTTGTGGTATAAACTGTCATAACTCCCTTTTTACACAAACATTTATGTGCAGTCACATAAACATGCTTTAAAAAACTCTAAAAAGTCTCTTTTTTGAGCAGGATGTTCCCTTTACACTAATTGAGAGGCAGAGCTAGATAGGAATACGGGGAAGGGCACATTTTAAGCAGACGATGGTATCCTCATGACTTTTGGCGTGCTGTAAGTATTCATGAGTATTTTCCCAAACAGAATGCTTTTAAAATCTTAATTAATTTGAATTAATTAGAGGGTAAATCCTGAAGACAAAGTTTATCTTCCACTTCTGATACTTATTTTTAAACTTCCTTTCTTGTATCTGTTCTAGTAGTACTTAGTTCTGTTGTTTAATAATGCATGAAAGATTTTTCTCCTTTCACAGTTTAAATATGCTATCTTTCCCACTTTTAAGCATTCCTCTTAAGCCATGTACTGCTGATTTTGAGAACAGAAGAGAAGGCAGCAAACATTGCAAAGATCATAAGTTGATTACGTAATCTGCAAGGCTGGATCAAACCACTGGGACAAAAGCCAGAACAAATCCATCACTGATGCAATGCACCAAGGGAAAGAAGAAAGGTTGGCTCATTATGGGTGGGATTTTGTGGTTTTCATAATGTTGTTCCTATACTTGTTCACAAAATCTACATCTCTGCATTGAGGGGAATCCCAGGCAGGTTAGTTTGTAAGATAAAAATGCAGCTTGTCTTGAACTTCACACTGAAGGAATCGGGTAACACAGGTCCCTCTGCGGTCAGTACGTCATCCAGTAAACCTGATTCTTCTGGTGCTGAGGCACCTTGAAGCTCTTTGTAAGATACAGAGCTGAAATTTGTACTCTGTCTTCATATTAATAAAGCACCAGTTTTGCAATGACACTGCAGTTTGTTCCCTCACAGAATGGCACGTTTCAGAGACGGTTGCAGAAAATCACAGTATGTTTACATCTACCCGGTCACTTCTCTGTGTCTTGGATCCTCCCCCTAGGGTGAGTGTTTTTTTTTACTGTTGAGTCTGTTTATGCACTGTGTCACTACTCTGGGACAATTGCACAAACAAGTCCTCCATCCAGTTGAGTTCACATGATATTGCAAACCAGGAGTGATGCACTGGAACCACCCAAAAGAGAATCTCACTGATTTTTTTAAGTATAGGATAAACACAGTGGCAGAAAGTGCCTGGGCAGGGTGTTAGCATAACTGTCATGCAGCTGCTGAATCATTAATGCGCATCGTCTCATTCTAGATCAGAAGCTTGCCGGGAACCAATCAGTCGGGACACCAGAGTTTGGTTTTGCCTCAGGCTTGCAGATGTCATTGCGGAGAGCTGCTCTCAGTGCTTACCCAGCGGGGCCATTGCTCCTGTCCTCCTACCCTACACATCTGGTGTGGTTCACTCCTGAGCCTAGAAGCAGCCAAGGCTGATCTTTTCTGCCACATGCCTGCTCTCAGAAAGGTTACTGGCTGTAAAATCAGCTACAGGAGAACACACACTGGGAGCTGCCAAACAATTAGAAAGCAATGCAATTAGATTGATCTGTTTTAAAAATTCAAAACTTCCCATCAAAGCAAGCCACGGAGCAAAGATCCCTTTTTAAACATCATGTAGGTTGTTAAACTTTTAGGTTTTATTCTGTGCTGTTTAAGTAGGCTTTTTAAGCAGGTTCCTACTAAGGCAGCAGTGCAGCTGCAGCTTCTTGCAGGGGCTGAGCACGGCCAGGTAGCAGACCTTCCCCAGGGGCCAAGTCACGTGCACAGGCAGGCACAAGCTGCAGCACTGCTTTCTGCCAGCTCCAGCCCCAGGGGAACCAAAACACGCAGTGACCACTGATGAGCTAAGAAAGAAGGAAGCACTAGGAGGGAGGAAGAGGAGCGGTGAGAACTGAAGTCCCATTCCAAACATTACAGCCAGAAACAGAATAGCAAGAGCTTTTGATTTCTTTCCAGATGTTGCTCACCCAATTGGTAGGACAGAAAAGGCAATGTCTGGCACGTTACAGCTCATACCATGTTCTGCTTTTAATTAAAGGTGCTGTCTTCCTTTCCTCAAAAGACTTCAACACTAGTTTGAAACTGCAGATTCCCAGTAAGTACTGTTTTAGTGACACCGTGTGGCTTCCAAGTATACCGTTGTAAGCTAGTGTATTACAAAGAATCTGCCCTCAGGCAGAGTTCAGAGCCAAGCAGAGAACTAAAGCTGAAAACAGACAACAGATTCTCCAGTGGCAAAATGCAAGGCCTTTGGGCCTTGGTCGGAGCTACAGTGACATGTTATTTCCAGAATACGATCTGCATGCCACTTCTGGATCACAGATCCTCAGCATCTTCTCATTAGGAAGTCTGATGGAAGCAGGTATGGCTTCCACACTTGCAAGTTAGATACAACCACTGATTTCTCCTCCTACCACCCCAGCCCTGGTCCTTGGTATCCCTGCTCCTCTTCAGTTCAGTAGTGGTAGCGATAGAACAGATTTATGGCATCTGCCTTTGTTGGGTTTGCCCTTTGAATGGCTTCTTTACCACAGTGTTAAAAATGTAGGTCTGATGAATTAAAACATTTTGAACTGAAGTGTTAGCTTACACTTCTTCCACTTTTTCTAAAGTTAAAGAAGTGATAAAAGGGAAAAATCCCACCTAATCTAATCGCTAATATAAGTTTCCCATGAAAATTAAGTGGGAAAATTAAGATTTTAAACAGCAGATCTTTTGATTACATTTTTCATGTGCGAAGATTTCTGCAACATAAATCAACTTCAAAAATTATTTGATAAAAAGTCGGTGGAAGACCTTACGCATTTATTACTGGGGAATGAAGTGGAAAATCAATATGCAGAAGGTAGGTAGGAACCTTCCCTGCGGGTTCAGCCTGAGTGGAAAAAGAAGCCAGTGAAATAACACAACCTCCGTAATTATATGCTTAGGAACAAGTGTATTTAGTAGGAACAAGGGGAGGTTTGAAAAGGATCAGCAGTTTATTAACAAAGTATACAGTCAAAAGTCATCTTTGTGACTGTGCCTCTGTGCTTTGTAGATATGAACATCCTTACTGTAATCATAGTGGACCTCATTTACAGAGAAACGGCCTTTCAGCATCTTCAAGAAGTTGTTATCCCGTTCATAGCGGATACGGCAGGAAAGAAGAATCACAGTTTGCTCTGAGCACAGGTGCTCCAGTGTCTGAAGCAGTTCCGCAAAAGTTTCTTCGAGATAAATGATGTCTGCCCCCAGGATGAAGTCAAATGCTCCTGGAGGGAAGTTGCCTAGGTCTTTTCCCCACGTTAGTTCCTTCACCACAGCCCTTGGGTGTAATTCAGAAGGTAAGTTAGCCCATACATTTGACTCCAGGAATTCCAGCGCTGGCTCCCTGTCTGTGATGGTAACATGAGCACCTAAGTGGTACAGGAATATATGCGTCAGATAAATGCTTCATGTCCATAAATAGAGCATCTGGAATACAAAGCTCCAAGGTAAGCAGTCCTATTAAACACTAATAACTCCTGAGATGCTTGATTAAGAACAAAAGAACAAAACAAGCAGAAAGCCCACTGTCTACATATGTCCCATTCTTCATCAATCACTTAATAATATATTCCACATGCAGATTAAACCAGGTTAAACAAAAAGGTTTTCTGGAGCTTTTTCTCAGTGCATGAGAGTAGTTACTTTCTGATAGGTGACAACAACGTTAAAAAGATTGTCACCTTTAGCCTGCTCTGATTCCTCATTAGAAGAGAAGCAGCTAAAGAGGCCAGACAAAATTTATGCCTGTGTGACTTCGTATGACATTACCACATTTTGTCAAACTGCTTTGCTTTATTATTTCAACACGCACTTTCCACTGTCAGTACAGCCCTGAATTACAGTGATAATCTGCGACACTTAGCACAGAATTTAACACAGTGCTCAGCCCCTGCCTCAGCCACAGACATATCTGAGGCAAATCATTCCTCCAGACCTCGGTTTCCGTGTCTGCATGATAGGCTAATGTGGCTTTGTGTGTGCTCTCTGTCTGCAGCTTTATCTGTGCTGCATTTCAGGAGAAGTGGAAGACGACAAGCACAGCTTTTGCTCCCTGGGGGAGGAGATCTGCAGAGCTCAGTGTTGCAAAGCAGACTGCCATGGTAACAGCATCAGCCTTAGCAGGGTCCCACCATAAAGTAAACTGTGGTGGCACTACCAGTACAGTAAATAACGCAGCAGGCTCTGAAGTCTGACAAGAGAGGAAGATGACTCAGGATATATCACAGTTCACATGTGTGGCTTTGGAATTAACTTCTGCATGTAGATGTAAAAATGCCAGTTTTACTACAGCTGTAAATTGCTTAAGGCAAACAGAAAAACCCTTACCCAACAGCGTGGCCACTATTCCCAGCAATCCAGTTCCAGCTCCCAGCTCAATCACCGACCGATCCCTGAGATCGATGCCTCCCATCTCCAGATAAGCAGACAGGACGACAGCCTGAGCCAGGAGACAAGGTCAATTAGGCACACCTCGGTCATACTGAATCACAGCACTTCTGATTTACACGGATGGAGCACGTTATGGGAAGGGTCATCTGCAGCAAGGCTCTGGTCAGCCCTTCTCTGCCGCCTGTGAGCTGCATGCGGTCCTCTTGTGAGCTTTATGGAAGACCCTTAGATGCAGAATATGATAACGCCCTTGGTACCTAACGTGCAGTGCCAGGAGCCGCAGGGCGGCTTCTGTCAGAACCAACGTCGGGAGACAGCCAGAGCCGCGTGCAGCCCCGCAGCCGCTCGGGAGCCGCAGCACTCCCGCTGCCAGCACCCTGCAGCCTTGGGCCGGTCCCAAAGCCGAGCTGTTCGGGAGGGCTGCGTCCCCGGATAAGGCTGCCGGCAGTCCTTGCGGCTGCTGCAGGCGGCGGGCCCCGCGTGCTTCCTTGCGGACGTGCAAAGCCTCTTAGGAAAGCAAACTTTCTTTAAGTCGCCGTTCCCTAATTCGGCGCTCGGTCACTTCTCCGCGCGATCCGGAGTGCCCGGGCGCCGCCCGGCCCGCACCTACCGCGTCCCACACCACAGCAGCCACGCCGTGCCGCTCCCAGTCCTGCTGGATGCGCACGTTGCGCCCCGCGAAGCGGTACGTGGCCGTCGGCCTGCGCAGGTCCTGCAGTGCCCGGCCTTCCTCGTAGGGCACCAGCGCCATCGCGGCGGCCTCCTGCGGAAGAGCAGAAACGCGGCGGGACGCAGCCGAGCCTCCCCGCTCCCTCCCTCGCTCCCGCCGCGGCGCTGGGCAGGCCCTTCCGGCCGCTGCTCACGCGCTGCAGGCCCGGGGCCGGGGCGCAGGAGGGGCGGGCGCGGCCTCCCCGTGCGGCGGCGGGGCTGGGCCGGGCGGAGGGGTCCGTGCCGGTGAGCGTCAGCGGGCTGGAAGCAGTCCTTGCGCAGCCAGCTAACATCGGACACAGCTCCCGGTGCAGCTGGGTCACGGCGCTGACCCAGCTGTAGCAGGGCCGATCCGCTCACCAGCGTCGGTGTGGTGCCGGTGCTTCCACTGCCTTGTTTGTGCACGGGTTTCTCTTCACATTTGGCTCCATTTAATCTCTTGTTTGGCAAAACAACACAGTGCGTCTCTCCTTTGTCTGTCTCCCTATCCAATTCCTTGAACCTGCTCCAAAGCCTGCTAAAGGCCATGGGAGGGCCGGGCAGCCGTCCTGGCTCTCCAGAGGCACTCAGCAGGGACTCCAGCAGCAGGACGGCAGTGTCAGCCATGCGCCTCGTTCCCTGCACGGGGCCAGAGCTGGCGTGCATGGGTCACAGGAGAAATGCCTGGGGGAATGGGCCTGTGCCCGTCTCCGGGGGCTGCACCGCTCAGCGGCTCCCCACGCCAGCTCTCAAACTCAGGGAGTGCAACCAACTCCAGAAGACAGCCCTGCTTTCCCACAGGAAGCAGCAAATCTGGCTGGCAGAAGAAAGCAAATGTGGTTATATGTGAAAGCTGTTGATTTCAACAGAGCGGCTTTAGATTCATTAACACCTTTGTGGAAGAGCATTACAGGCTGCACAGGGGGAGCAGGAAACAAAGCTTGTTTTTAGGGTTCTGCTACTGTAGTGGAATGGAAACCAGAATTTCACTTGCCCCAGACCGGTTCATACTTGTTTTACGGCAACTCAGACTTCTTTTCCTAAGCATGCCAGAGCAGGTGTGATGATTCAGCTTACTGTGGTTTTATGTCTAAAGCACTGGTTCCTTGCCACTACTCCTACTTGACAATAATGCGGCGAATAGTCTTTTCTCAAGAATGTGTTTTTCTAAGACATATATCCCAGAGTATCTCAGGAGCTGAGCAGGTTCTCTATGAATCCTGCTCCTCTCCCCAGAAGTAATTCCCTTTCTTCCCTGTTAATATTACTTTGGCACTGACTTCCACACATCTTAGACAGAAGGCTGGGAATTACTTTCCAGATCATAACTTGGTAGTGAAGCTATTAAAAGGCAATTAAAGGCTATTAAAGGGCCCTGCATTGAACTTTTTTCCTCTCTACAAATCTGGTTTCCAAGTTACAGTACTCAAGTATTATAATGGCAGAGTAAGAGACGTACTTTTTTCCCACCTTTCCTGACAGTAAAATGGCAAGGAAAATGCAACAACAAAGAATTCTGTGTATAGGACTGTTGTCCAGAACTGCAGTGCTTTTTCTCCCGGCAAGGTGAGAGCTTAGCACAGCAATGAAGTTGGAAGAAATGTAACTCGGTTCCGCCTTTAAATGCTGCAGAAGGCAATATGGACATCTGAGCTGCAGATAAACTTGCAGAGTAGGAAACAGGTCATTGTAAGGTAAGCAAAGGTGAGTTAAAGCAAAAAGAAACACTGCTTTGAATCCATTCTTATCTCACTCAACTACTTGATACAACAGAGGCGCAGTGTGTCCAACTGTAAATCCTGCTCCCTCTGATGCCAGTAAGCTTTGTGGGGTAATTTAAAGAAGTGTTTCAGAGCAGTGGTCCTTTTAATGCTCAGAAAATCAAAGAATCAAGTAGATGTGATGGAAATGATAGCAGATACTTTTAGGACCGTACTGACACACATCCCTTACAGAACTCTTCTCTTGACTGCTAAATGTTTAAAATCCTTCCTTTGAAATGAATACAACAGTTCTTGGGATGGTTCTGCAGACACTGCATATACCAAATGGATCTTAGAGATATGCACAATGTGGGGAAAATACCACATCCATCTCACAGTCTCTGGTTGCCATGGCAAAGACAGGTATACATAGAAACAATCTGATATACTTCTTAAAAACTCTGTATCTGGGAACATGCCTTGTTGGTAACCCTCTGACAGCAATGCCTTATCCCAAGTGGCTGCAGTGACTATTTGCCTAGAGACTTCTGGTCCCATGTGTTTAATCCTTTCCTGTCTAACTAAATATCAGCTACTTCTGCTCATCCTTCCACTGGAACATGAAAACTATCTTTGAAGGAAAGTTTTGACAAATGTCTGCTTTGCTAAAAACTTCCACCAACCACCAAACGCTGGCTAATACCGGGCATGGAGGGGAGCTTGGGAAAGAAAGCTTTCTGCCCAGCTACCACCAGCAGTGGCCATTCAAGTGACTAGCAGTGAAATGATGAACAGTTTTTACACGTACATGTTCACTGGTAGCTTCCAGACTCTTCACACCAGAGAGATAGATGGGGCACTGAATTGCTTTCTGTTAAACAAAAAGGGAGTAAGCCAGAGATTAATTCTGCTCATCACTGCTTGCAGTTACAGAATAAAGCCTGATTGATCTGGACAATCTTTGAAACCAACAGGATGAATTAAAAATGAAAACCTAAGTTTCTGCAGAAACTAACAGGTTATCTGTAGACATTAAAACTTGCTGGTTCTGCAAGAAGAGTTAAATAAGAAAATAATGTATGGCATGAGCTACTGTGCCATTTTCTTTATACAAACAGTTACCTTAAGCGACGGAAGTAATGAAAAATATCATGAGGATGCATAATTTCAGAAGCGCAGGGGCTGAAATGCAGGAAGTTTTGGTGCCTCTGAGGAAGGAATAGTTCCCATCAGTACTATATTCACTCCATAAACGTCATATCTTGATCAACTGTCGGACATAATCCCCACGCTTATTACAATCTCTTGTTACAGAAAAATCACATCATTTTTAGTGGAGTTACGTGACTGATCTCTCAAAGGCTCTGAAAGCTGGCATTATTCTGAAATTGTAATTAACCAACAAAAAGCAAAATGAGCCAGCTCTTCTCCCCATAAGCAACAATGGCACTTTGGTTGATGGAAACCTCCAGATTTTGCTAATGCACTTTGCAGATCCGACCTACAGCCTCACATTGGTGCGCCAACAGCTGGGCACTGGGCCATGCTGGCCCTCTGATGGGTAGCAGACAGCGCTGTGCTGCTATGCTGCAGGGCTGCGGGAGGTGGGTTGCATTGCAGGTGCTGCTGCCCTCCCACAGCTCTCGTGTGCGGGGTGCCTGGCTGGGGGCTGCACAGCGCCTGGCTCGAGTGTCTGCTTGTGGGACACTGCTGTGCTGGGAAATGTGCTGCAAAAACACCCTTTGGTGGAGGCTGAATGTAGATCCAGAGGGTTAATTTTAAGTGCTCGCATTTCTGATGTGTTCTGTGAGTGCATAGTTATGTAATTGGAGGGAAAATTACAGTGCAAGCCATGCACTGTATTAATTTACAACTAGTTAGTTAACAACAACTAAGGGCAGTTTGAAAACAGTTGCATAGGCAAGCAGACAGCAGCTAGAGCATGCAGGTAGATGCATCAGGTTCCCCTTTTTAACCTAGTAGAAACAAAAAAAAAAAAAAAGTTTTTTGTTGGTTTATTTATTTATTTATTTATTTGAGATGGTATTAGGCAGCTTTTCTCCACTCTTTAGAAACAAATCCCTTCAGACAAAGGAGAAGAAGCACCAGGCACATGTAGGCAATTTCTGGTACCTCAGACCTCGCAAGAGGGGCTCCTCAGGGCCTCCTTCCAGGCTTTTCATGGCCCACGCTGGAATTAAGCCTTCATAAGTTTTCCTTAAACAAACCTACAGCTGGGCTTACTCATGCAGTTTGCTGTTTCTGAATGAAGTCACGCATACCATGTTCATGTTTGTGTTAAAATACTGGAAAGCGTTTCCCTTTTCCTTATAGGAAAACTGCATACATGACCTGCATACAGCTATTTCCAACGCTTGGCTCCTCAGGAAGAGGAGCTGTGCCAGCTCTGCCTGGCAGCACAGAGCACAGCCTCCTTGATTTAAGAGCATCTGAGATCCTCTTCTCAGGGATAAGAGCTCCATAACTCCACCACTGCAGTTCGTTCTCTTGAGCCTCCGATACCTGCAAAAGCTAGTTTTATGTTTTCTTAGGACAAAATGAAGGCAGGATCCGAAAAAAGACTCCAAGGTCAAAAAACATGCACTGCCATATGTTTGTGCTGTAGGCATCACTGCAGTGATCCAGGTGTTCGCGTGCTAAGAACCTCTGCACTGCCTGCGCTGACATCCTGGACTGCTGCAGAGACACAGGTACAGGTGGGATCAATGACACCAGCGCTGCAGCCTGTGTGCTGCGAGGCACAGCTCCCAGCCCTGCTGGCACTGCTCGCCAATAGTACAGGAGGTGATCTGAAAACTGAGAACATTTAGGGCTACTAAACCTCACCCTGTGACCCTGTGTGTTCTGAACAACCTCACTGGTTTCTTTTTACTCACATCCTAATGGAAGCGTTGGATCTATTTCCCTAAGTACTGTTTTGATTCAGTTTTTTTCCCTTAAATGGCCACAGCCTTGTTACTGCTGAGCCTCAGAAGACAATCATGCCTGCAGTGTTTTCATCCTGTCAGCTGGTGCTGGATTTCAAAACAGGATGACCACTTTTCCCTCCATTATTCACAGCACTGAGATGCAGAATCCTGAGCTTTTGTTTTCAGTTGGTTACACGGGTCCAACCTGTGATTCATTCTTCCTGCAGCCATGTTTCCAGGAAAAGACAATGCCGTGGCCCCTCTCCAAGTCACCCGCAGGCTGCTGGAGGCTCGGGCTGGAGAGCACTCCTGTGCCTGCAGCACACTTAGAAAGTGCAGGACACTTTCTAAGAAGGGATGAGGGGACGAGGCCTCAGGCCAGGGCTGCCGTTATCTCCCAACAAACAAGCAAAGAGGCACATGGCCTTGGGAAAGCACGTGCAGCACAGAGTCAAGGTGCAGATAAGAGCAGAATGTACAAGATTTAAAATTCTTGGCCCTGTGAAGCACAACAAGCATCTGCAAAGAGCTGGTCTCCGTTCTTGGGACTGAGGCTGACTGCCAAGCTGATGGCTTAAGGACCTGCAGTGTCCTTCCAGACATTTAGGGAGACTCCTAGCTGCTAAGATGCCATTGGTGTGGGCTATAATGCCCGCGGACATTGGAGTTTCCCAAGAGTTGTTCAGACAGCAGCTGGTAGTGATGGCTTCCGGCTCCTCTCTCAGGGATAAAGCTTCTCATGGCTCTGTGTGGTGGAGTCTGGGCTGGAGAGCTGTGTGGCCATGTGCTCCAGTGCTTGGCTTCTGCAGGAGTCAAACAGAAATGCACATGGATCTGCTGGCAAGGAACCGCGGTGGGGAAGGCCTGGCCTGGGCAGAGCAAGAGCTTGTCTGCAAACAGTGCCAGCAGGCAGCGACTCACGTGTGTGGGGCAAACAGGCCAAGTGCAGAGCAGGACCGCCTCCCTGTGAGCCCATAAGCAGGAACACAGCACCCTGCAGCACCGTGCCAGGCCTGGCAGCTTTCCCTTGTTGTGCCCCCCGCAAGCAAAGACACAGGTAGCTGGGCTCACGGCTCAGCAGCTGCAGGGTGGGCTCCAGTAAGCGGGCCCTTTGGGCTCTCCATGTGTGCAGCAAGAGGGAATCTGGTGCTTTGTGTTTTCAGAATAAACCACGGCTCTGTTCCATCCCCACATTTGGGGAATATGGGTTGCTGCTGTCACCATGAACTGACTTCATCCTGGAGCCCTGCCCGGCCCTGGGGCTGCTTGAAGCTCTCCTGGCCGCTACAGCCACTTCCCCAGAGGGCTTCTGTTTGGGTTTGTTTCCCAGGTTGTGGAAAGTTACTTTCTTGTTCATGGAAAGTGAAGTGAGCATACTCTCTCCCCACTGTGCGCCATGAAAAGCCAAAGGTGATCTCCGGGAGCAGAGCTGAAGGCCTGTGGAGCAGCTTGTGTGCTGATGGTGATCATCCAGCTCAGGAGGGCCCCTGCACGGTGTTAACTCCAGCCAGGGTGTCAGTCCCAGCCAGAAACCTCGGCTGCTTCTTTGTGCGTTCCGTTTAGGTCACATTTTCTCCATGAACACAAATGGAAGGGAATTACTTTCTATCTTCATAAAGCGAGGTACATATTTGAAAGGCCCAACCAACTCCACGCAGAACATCCCGAGGCTCCTGCACTTGCCCTCGGCCCGGTGTGCAGTGGGAGGGCCGCACCCCCAGCACAGCGATGGGCATTTGTGTGATGGAAACTGCTGACTCACGGGGGTAAATCAAGCGAGATGGCAGAAGGATGGCACGGGAGAAGGATGGGACTGGCAGTAAATCACAGCGGGCGGTGTTTGGAATGCGGCCACAGCACTGAATTGGTGTGCGCGGGGCCGTGCAGACCAGGCGTGGTGCCACCTCCATTGAGTGCAGCTCTGGGCGCCCGGCGCCATCACCACTCTACACAAAGCACCCAGCAACGGGTATTGCACTCTTCTGACGCAGCAGCTCTGCACGAGGGCCATCAGACTGCCAAGAGGCTCAGAGTGTAGGGGAAGGCGGCTCTCCGCGAGCCACGGATCCCCGCCTGGGCCGGCGCTGGGGACTGCGGAACAGCGGCTCGCAAGCCGGCCGCAGAGCAGTGCCCCCTCTTGCCGCTACCACCGGCACGTGCTGGCCGCGCGGCCCGAGCCCCGCGACCCTGCGGGCGGGCCTGAAGGCGGGGCGCGAGCCGGGGGAGGTGCGAGGGGCGGTGCTGCGCGCGCGCGTGCACCCGGGTGTTCTGAACAACCTCACTGGTTTCTTTTTACTCACATCCTAATGGAAGCGTTGGATCTATTTCCCTAAGTACTGTTTTGCTTCAGTTTTTTTCCCTTAAATGGCCACAGCCTTGTTACTGCTGAGCCTCAGAAGACAATCATGCCTGCAGTGTTTTCATCCTGTCAGCTGGTGCTGGATTTCAAAACAGGATGCCCACTTTTCCCTCCATTATTCACAGCACTGAGATGCAGAATCCTGAGCTTTTGTTTTCAGTTGGTTACACGGGTCCAACCTGTGATTCATTCTTCCTGCAGCCATGTTTCCAGGAAAAGACAATGCCGTGGCCCCTCTCCAAGTCACCCGCAGGCTGCTGGAGGCTCGGGCTGGAGAGCACTCCTGTGCCTGCAGCACACTTAGAAAGTGCAGGACACTTTCTAAGAAGGGATGAGGGGACGAGGCCTCAGGCCAGGGCTGCCGTTATCTCCCAACAAACAAGCAAAGAGGCACATGGCCTTGGGAAAGCACGTGCAGCACAGAGTCAAGGTGCAGATAAGAGCAGAATGTACAAGATTTAAAATTCTTGGCCCTGTGAAGCACAACAAGCATCTGCAAAGAGCTGGTCTCCGTTCTTGGGACTGAGGCTGACTGCCAAGCTGATGGCTTAAGGACCTGCAGTGTCCTTCCAGACATTTAGGGAGACTCCTAGCTGCTAAGATGCCATTGGTGTGGGCTATAATGCCCGCGGACATTGGAGTTTCCCAAGAGTTGTTCAGACAGCAGCTGGTAGTGATGGCTTCCGGCTCCTCTCTCAGGGATAAAGCTTCTCATGGCTCTGTGTGGTGGAGTCTGGGCTGGAGAGCTGTGTGGCCATGTGCTCNGCGCTTCCATCGCTGCCGGGCGGGAGGAAGGAGGGATGTGTGGGAACGGGCGGCGGGGCGTTGCGGAGGCTGAGGGCCGTGACATCACCCCTGGACGCGGTAATCTATAGCCCGTCGTGCGGGCGCTCGGCGGGGGCCGTGTGCCTCACGGCGCTCCTTCGTGCGGCTCGGCGCCCTCCATGAGCCCGTGGCGCCGCACGGTTCCTCTCAGCACGGCCCGGCGCACAACAGGTGGGCTGCGCCGTCCGCTGTCGATGCTGCAGTGGTGCGGGGTCACCGCTCTGCTGTTCGAACTTCGCTTAATTTAGTGCTGCGCTGAGTATAACCACACCTACAAGAAACGAGTGGGAGAAAACAGCTGTCTGACATCCTTAGCGTAGGGTGGGCACAGCGACAGTTACCACCGTCCCTCTCAGCTCATCGCGAGGGCACGAACAGATTTTTGGTGACTGGAGAGAAACTGTGTGAGTGAGCCTGAGGAGCAGAGTTAGCACTTGTGCCCAGATCTGCACAGCACTGTGCTGCAGCTGTGACTGGAGTGCAGCAGAGCAGTCAGCTCCTTCATCTTTGAGACAGCTGTGCAGCACTGCAGGAGAAAATTCTATTTGCCTGTCAGGAGAAATAAAATTTTATTCTTGCAGAAAGATATTGCATTAATGTCAGAACTCTCCCACACTCATTAAGCAAGAAGGAACTAAACTAACGATTCTAACACATTGAGCAGAAATGACTAAGCTAAATGAATCTGCTCAGGAATAGGGGTTATATCCGATTGAACCCTGACTATGTGATCATGTCAGCAGGTGTAAGTAATTAGGCTTAACTTTGAAATCATCCAGACATCAGAATCTCCTCAAAGTAGGGAAGCACTGATTTTTATTTGAATGAAAGGGTATATTTCTCTAGTGAAGTAGCACTTAAAGCAGTGTAGTTAATTGTATGCTAGGGTCAGGAATTAAAAAGTTTCATGGTTTAGTTTTCAGCAGATACTAACATTTTGCCATATATATCCAATTCTAAGGAAAGATTTATTTAACCTAAATTGGTCTGAAAAGTAGTGGCTATGGAAAAATTGGAAACAGCGTCCTTACCTGAAGTACTCCCCAGGGGGTGAAGTACAGTTGATGACTGTCAGCTGGCTCCAGAAGGCTTCTGGTCACAGCTGCCTGGATTGTCCATGGCAAATCCACATTAAAACAGAAAACCTTCTACTTAAAACAGGGATGTTATGAGGTAAATATTTATTTAAGGCAAAAAAAGGATAAGTAGGAAAGAGATAAAGCATACTGAGAAACTGAAAATGTAATGTTTCAAAAAAGTTGGTTCAAATGGGAAGAGATTGTTGCAGCTTTGCTGCTGAGAGAGTCTGAAGGATTTATTTAAATGTTATTATCAAGATCCTGAGGTATATAACCTGTTCTGTGCACAGCTTTTCTGGTTGAGCAGTAAGCCTACCTTTACGGTTTGATGTTCAAAGGGGAGGTTGTGTTAAATAAGTGGAACAGTCATAACTTTGAAAACTGAAAGCTTCTTCTCAGTAGGTTTTTGTCTTCTGTTGATGTTGAATATCAGAAGCTGAAGTGAGCCTAGAGCTGCTTGTTGGCTGCTCAGCTGTGCGTCATGTTCATTGCTTCTGTGTGCAGCTGGGATTGACCAGAAGGCTTTCCTTTCCAGCTTCAGAAGCAGCAGCTCTTTGATGTTAATGTTCCATTTGGGTTAGTTTGTGCTGATTACTGCTTCTTCCAAGTGAGTGACAGCTTCTTCCAGTTTACACTTGCTCGCCAGATCCACATGTTATACATAGGTCTAGTTTTTTTTGTTGATTCTTTGAATAAACCAGAAGGCAGCCTTGCTGGCAGTCTTCTCTCATTTGCTCTTGAAAATACGATCTCCGTCCACCCCTTGCTGCTTGCTGAGCACAGTGGTTTTGGTGGAACTCGCCTGATGCACCAGAGCCAAGCGGAGAATTGCTGACCTGCTGGTCTGATGGGACAGCAATGTATAGAATTATGGAATTGCTCAGATTGGAAAAGACATTAAAGATCATCAAGTCCAACCACAACCTAACCATACTTCCCAGCTAACAACCCTCTGCTAAATCATGTCCCTGAGCACCACATCCAGGGATGGTGACTCAACCACCTCCCTGGGGAGTCCATTCCAGTGCTTAACAATCCTTTCTGTAAAGAAGTGTTTCCTGATATCCAACCTAAACTTACCCTCGCGCAACTTGAGGCCTTATCCTGTCTCCAGTGAGAAGAGACCAATCCCAATCTCGCTGTAAGCACCTTTCAGATGTTGGAAGAGAGCAATAAGGTCTCCCTTCAGCCTCCTCTTCCCCAGGCTAAACAGCCCCAGTTCCTTCAGTCTCTCCTCATAGGGCATATTCTCCAAGCCCTTCACCAGCCTTGTTGCCCTTCTTTGGACCTGCTCCAGCACCTCAGTGTCCTTTCTGTACTGAGGTGCCCAAAACTGAACACAGTACTCAAGGTGGGGCCTCACCAGTGCCAAGTACAGGGGCAGGATGACTTCCCTAGTCCTGCTCACCACACCATTCCTGATACAAGCCAGGATGCCATTGGCCTTCTTGGCCACCTGGGCACACTGCTGGCTCATATTCAGCTGACTGTCCATCAGTACACCAAGGTCCCTTTCCATCAGGCAGCTTTCCAGCCACTCCTCCCCAGGCCTGTGGGGTTGCCTCCCCCAAAGAACTGGGAGGTAGGGAGCAAATAAGGACCAGCAGAGATGTTCAGAGGGGTGTGGTAATTGCACAGGGGTTTGATAGGAAAACAAATGTAAGGGGACTTTAGAGGGAAGTTAATAGAGAGTGATTTTTGCTTTAACAGGTCAGCCTAGCACCTAGCTTAACTCTTCAAGCACCAGTAAACTTATCTTTCTCTCTTATTAGTAATCTCTGGCTCTCCAGAAGCTGCCACATGGTGAAGGGGCAAACTGCAAGTTGCATGCCACACTTACTAAACAATGTTGGAGATAATCAGTATATTCCAGTATCTATTCAATCTGTGATGTCATTTCACCAACTTGCCTATAAGTTTTCCTGTAGAAGGCTTAAATTCTGTTTGTCCCTTATATAAGCATGTGGCTGTAGTGATTATTGCTGTTTTTTAATCCTGGTTACAATCTTAGTAAGAGAGAGGGAAAAAAGTTAAGGCAAGGAATCACCTTTTTCCTTTAGGAGTATTCAGCTGTTTATTTAGATACATACAAAATTTGGGATGAAAACCAATAGACACTTTAGCTCCTGTACTGTTATTCCCACTGAGGTCTTTTTGATGTAATTTACACTCACTCTTCTTTCCCAAGAGCTCTAGCTATCTTCTACTGGTGACTACAAACTATTTGCAGAGGTGTTTGTAGTTGGAAGGGCAGAGGGACCAGTGCAATGGGAAGATGTTACAGAAGTGTAACAGCAGAAGGACCAGCACAATAGGGAAATGTTACAAAAGAAAGAAGAGAAATGCTCACCTGTCTCCAAGGATCTAGGCTCACAGAAGAAACTCCAGAGAGGAGGGATCTCCAAAAAGGAATCCTTCCTCAGTGGCAGTCAGCCCTTAAATTGAGGTCCAAGAGAGGTGGAGCCCACCCCTTCCAGTCATGCAGCTGAATTGCCTTCACCTGTGCTCCCAGGTGCTCAGTCAACGGTTCAGGCCGTGGCTCAGCAGTTCCCACACATTAGTGCTTACAAGTAAAACGTGGCCTTAACAAATGTGAAAGATTTGACCCATCTGCAAGCCAGAAACACCTTCTATCTTGTTGCCTTAGGATGCCCAATGATACAGCCTTTATGAAGTGACCTGAAAAGTGCACATAGTGGCAATGATGGGATTAAGAAGTCTTTCAGAAACATTGCTGAAAGGGCCCTACACGTTTGGGAACTGGGAGTAGAGGAAAACATTGCCGTGTCTCTATTTCTGCTCTTCTGGGTGGGTACTGCTAACAGCTCAGGAATCCTCTATCCACTTCTTTCTCCACCAAACCTTGTAGGTTGCTGCAGCTAGCAAGTTTCAGTAAGCCTTAGGTTTTTAAGAATAATTGATACAGAACATGTATGAGGGGCACTGATTTGTTTTTTGGTAAGTGTATTTCTTCAGGCTTCCAATATAGCAGCTGTTACAACCAAGAGATTTCCATACAGTAAGGAATACTGAAAGGAGGTACACAGCTCACCTGAGAGTTTTGGTGAAACTTAGAGTTAAGGAAGCTGAATTCATTTTCATCTCGTCTTTTTAATTACTGTTTTCTGTGTAACTTATCCGTAGGACCCTCACATCTTTTGGCTTTCTTTCTTTAGGAGACTTACTCTTTTTCCTCCTATCTGCCAGGGTAGATGTAGAATAGCAGAAGTTTTTGTGACCCCCAGTGTGGTGGGGTCGTACTGAGTAGCTGACTAACAGGGGAAGTGGGTGAGGTAACAAAAAGCAAGAAAACTCCCTCCCAAACTCAAGTCACGTATTAAATTAGGGCTTCTAACAACATTTCTTCCGCATCTAGGAAAAAGGAGGGTGGTACTCAATGAGGCACAAGGCAGGAAGAAGACACTACCAAACATTAAGACCTGGGATCTGTAGACCTTTGTCAGCAAGCTAATGTTGAGATTTCTAAATCTATTTGTTTAGTCTTCGTTACAATTAAAATGTATGCTTGTATTTCACTATGAAAATCATGTTTTCAGAAGTAAGCTCTGAATGTTTCCACTTCAGGGCATAAAAGAAGACGCAGTTGTGCTTAAATAGCTCAACAGTATTTATTTAAATGTGTAATAAAGCCAGATAAACAAAACTGAAGGTTCCACATGTGGGTGATGCAAGTGTCAGGGTTACCTTGACAGTGTATACAAAACTCGTGATAGCATTCCGCAGTGTCTGATGAGCTGTGTGTCTGTAGCACGGCTTTTGCTTGCATTTGGAGTTCTGAAAGGGCCTTCAGTCATTGGTGATCAAACATGGGCTTTTTTTTTCTCTTTCCAGCGAAAAATAACGCCGGCCTGTCATCAGACATGTCAGTCAGACTTAGGTAATAAATTGCTGAATGAGAGCTTCTTTCAAAGCCAAAAAAGGCTTTTCACCAGAACTGCTGGGCATGGCTTGTAAGCTATTGTTTTTTCTTACTGAACAAAATGCAGGTAAACTGAGATTCCTACAGCCACAGTAAAGAGTGACTGTGCTTGAGTTTGTGCCTAAAATGGCACAAAAAATGTGATGAAGCCCAGTTAACTGTAATAAGAGCTTCAGGTGAAGCTTGCATTGATGCATCTTTGTTAGCATTTGGAAGAGGGGAAAAAGCATATACCACCCAATGGACTGGCGTAAGGCTCAGCACACTGTGTCTCATACTGTGTGACCTGTAGACATGTGGAGAGGTTGGAATTTCTGATACTCATTTGTTTTTCTTTTTCACCCATGTCTTGTGAGAAGTAAGGCAGTGTGCATGCAAAATGTAGCTAGAGGAAAAACCTGCCTTATATGGGAGCTGCTCCGAATGTGCTGCCTCCTATTTTATTATGTTGGTCAGTGACATCAGACGCAGATGTTGGTGGTATGGCTGTAGAGGATGAACCTTCCCACCAGTATCCCACTACATGTTGTTGCCATGTGACAGTTGTCAGCAGAGGGACAGTCTGACCAAATGGCATCTGACATGGAAATGCAGATGAAGCAAAGGTGTGTCACTGAATTCCTCCGTGTGGAAAGAATGGCACCCACTGACATTCATCCGTGGTTGCTGAGTGTTTATAGAGACGAAACAGTGGATGTGGACATAGTGAGGGGTGGATGCTGCATTTCAGCAGTGGGACAGAGATGTGAAAGACAAGCCATGTTCTGGATGGCTGTGCATAGCTGTCATACTATGAAATGAAGAGCATCTCAATCAGCTGATCCGTGCAAATTGGCTAATGGTGGTGGCAAAGCTGAGAAAGTGTTTTGTAGCTGAAAATTTGCTCTATCAAATAGTGTTGTTGTGCTCTTTGTATCTGTTGTCATTTCCGTGGAAATAAATGAGGCATTACTTTTGGAGCTACCTACATACTTACAGTTAACAGCGTGGATCTAGGAGTGTAAAATTGCATTGATCTCACTCAGTGTGTGATTAGAAGCTATTATTCTGACTGACTGTGAAAAAGTGAGGGCTGTGGGGTTCTGCTTTACGTTCCCATGGCAGTGAATTGCAATGCACGTAAAGGTCTGTACGGGCAATGAAAAGTGGGCAGCATGGAACTCATTCTTTCTCCTTGTCTGTTTAAATGGTCCTACATTGGGTGCTGTCTGGAAACACATTTCTAACAAAACGTTAGCTACTTTCAAGATTTAACTTGTGAACTACTGTTTTCCTTCTAGTTCCGATATCTGCTTCTAGGGTTGTGTAGTTTTCCTCCCTTGTAACTGGTTCTGCCTACTGTGAAATTTTGGGTGCTCTTGGCATCTTGCTCCCTAGCTGAAACATGTATAAGTGATTACAACACTCATAGGTACCCAATGAAGCACATGGAATCCTGCTTGATTTCCTTCAGTCCAGAAAGGCTAGATACTGCACGCAGTGTGATAGTTCTTTTAATTGTATTTCCATGGTGGGGGCTGTGAGCTGCATGCCATAGGATCGTGCAGGGGTTGGCTGCAGGGGCTGGCCACTGCAGCGTGGATCCTCCTGCAGTTTAAATGCCAAATTCGTGAACCTTAGAAACTCTCAGCTAACAAGGAGTGTGTTCAGAGACTGGAGCCTGCTGCCCGGAGGGGCTGTGAGGTCTCTGTCAGGGGGAGATAGCCCCACGCAGGTGGCTCAGCCCTGGGCAGCCTGCTCTGGCTGTCCCTGCTGGAGCTGTGCACCGGACTAGGTGATGGCAAGGGGTCCCTGCCGGCCTCAACCTTCCTGTCATTGGGTGAACAAGCACCAACTGTGTAGGTTGTTTTCATTTGTTTTTCTGCTTAAATAAATAGTTCGTTTCCTTTGGGCCGTAGGGAGTTAGAGGTGTTTTTAAAGGACCTACGCATAGGAAGGTATTGGTCAAGGTTAGGTCCTCACCAAGAATTTCCCTCAGAATAGAGTCCTGTCTGAGAACTGGTTGTGCTTAATGGGATTTTGTTGCACAACAAATCTAGTCCTTTATGTATTCAAATTTGCTTGTATTGTCACTACTTAGTATCAGCAACCTCTTTGACTGTCAGCTTTATTCAGGAGATAGCAGGTAAAACAGCAGTGTGTAAAGGGTGCTCTCCCTAGGTAGAGATCACCTGTGGGGGTGCATAAAACAATAGGTGAGCTAACGTTATGAGTTGCTCAAACCCACACGTATTCTTGTATGACTTTGATGAGTAAAAGTACTCTTTAATGCCAATTCCATGTCAAGGATAGGACATGAGAACTGAGCTGAGAGCAGAGGTTTGCTTTTACAAGCAAGGTGATCTGCCCAGTGGGGGCTGTGTGTCCTTACCAGTGTGCAGCAGAGGCAGCTGAGATTGCCTGGGGGGCAAGCAAACTGCAGCATGTTCTTTGGAAGGGGAATGATGAGAGGGGGGAGTGAGCCCAGACTTCTTTAGGATTCGTCTGGCAAGGTTGATAGCACCTGTGAGTAGATGGCACTGAGGGATGTGGAGAAATAGAGGGGAAGGCTGTTTTGGTATACAGTTCTCAGAGGTGGTGAGCCAGCGCAGCATGGCATTGCTGTGCCACTCCCACAGACAGCATTTCTGCTGGAGATCTTCCCTTCTCACCTCTCTGTCACTAAGTGTCAGGTTCTGAGAGAAGAATGTGGGGTTTACTCTTACTGAAATGTTTTGGAGTTTTTTTGTTTGTTTGTTTTTTGGTTTTTTTTTTTAATTATCACCCTGTTGCTTCTGTCACTTCTCTCATTCCTGTTCTGCATGCTTTAATTCCCATTACTTCTGCTCATCTGGTAGCATACCATACTTCCAGTTCTTTTTTCACTTACTTACCTGTGAGGCCTGAGTGCTCTGTCATACATCTTTTGCTCCTAAACAAGACTTGTCCTTATTTTTCATACTAAATATCTTGGTTTTGGACTTCTACTGTGATAATGTATTAGGAGTTATACTTTGTTGTGAGTCACATTCGTTGCAGATGATAATCTCTTTGTATGGCTTTTCTTTCGCTGCATTTCCCATTGCGTTTTGCCTATTCTCATATTATTATTTGCCTCTTGTCTTATGCATCCTTCATCAACTGTATTGCTATTCCTTTTTGGTATTTCGTGAGCAAAACTGGTACTTTGGAAAGAGCAAACCACGTGACTTACTTCTCCATTGCCTGGGGGAAAGCATTGTCCAGAGAGAACAGTACAGACAGGAGGGCTAAAATTCTCAGGCTGCTATGGAAGGGGAAGCTACAGGGAGGAAGTCTACAAAATACATCTGTCTTTCATTGCTGTCTCCTGCAAGACAGATCAGCTGTGCTGCTTCTGTTAATGCTGCAGTATTCTGGGGTAAGAAGCCTGGTTACAGTTGGTCTGGGTCATGTACCAGAAACTGCATGGTGTGCTTCGGGGTTGATTGCTGCTGTACCTTACCTGGTTGTGTGATGTTGCAGACTTTGTGTGTTACAGGTGCTGGAACACCTGTCTTTGTTCAGCAGAAAGCATCTTGTGCCTGGCAGAATATTTTCCTTTCACTGCTGTTCCTCTTCAGAAGCGTGTATCTGTTTGGATTCAGGAGGGCTCATCTTCCTTGTGCGACCGTGTTAGTGTTGTGTCCCTTGATGCGTGCCATTTGTACACCCTTCTTGTGCAGGGTGAAAGTTGGTTGTGTTTGTATGTGTTTTTCTTGTGCTTTTTGCATTAGACCCAATTTCTAACATCTTACAAAGGATGGATACTGGGAAAGCAAAAGAAGAAAGCTTTATTAAGAAGTGCTGTTTCAAAGTAAATCAAAACCCCGGGGAAATCGAGGTGGTAACAGTGTATTTTTCTGGATGGGTGTTATTTACCTCATACTGTCTCTTCCCAAGAAATAAAAAATTCCTGTTAGACATATTTATCAGTGAGCTGGAGGAGGCAGTGGAGGGCACTCAAATCCCAAGTGATGCCCTACTGGGCAACAGTCAAATATGCTGGAGGCTGCTTATTCAGAGGGGCCTAGCTGGAGGGCCGGTCCTGCAGGAATCCTGTGGAATTCTGCAGAGAGAAATGCAAAATCATGTGTTAGGAGCTACCACGTTCAACAGCCCAGTAGAGGGGAGGTTTCTGCGGCTGTAGGTCTGTACGTGTTTTCCCAAAAGGCACTCGTATGCACAATTACACAGCTGGCATACGGGTCAATGCGGACAGAAAACACAACATACAGACATAACAGCGTCAGCCACCTCATTCTGTTCCCCTCTGTGGCTGATCAGAGTGAAAGCTTGTTAGCTGAAAGCCTGTTACCTTTTCAGATACATGTATGTAGTATAGCACCCTGCATGATTCAGACATACAGTCTTTCTGGTACATCCCCAGTTACTGACACCAGGACACGAGCTCCTAGTGCTGGTGCTCAGACCTGCACAGACAGGACAGACTGCAGTGATTGGGCTCCAGGCCTGGCCAGACAAGCATGCTGACCAGCAACCTGTTTACAAGTGTCTGACCCTTTTATTCCCCTGTGCTTGTTCCTCCTCAGTCTACTTTGCTCCCTCCTTTTCCCAGCTTTTGGTCTTCCCCTTAAATATAACATAGATCTTGTACAGTTCCCAGATGCTCCTCTACATCATTCCTTAATGAGCCCTGGAGGCATTGATGTCCCTCAGTGGGTAAGGTGGTTTGAGCAGTGTTGACCCCCTCCTGTGGGTGTTCTGATACACAAGTAATGGGCTGACTGTCCTCTTTGGTAACCAGGAGAGTAGTCTGGTTGGGGTGCTCCGTGTGCTCTCATTGTGTTATTGGGCTTCTCCACATCTCCCTGGGGCAGAGGATGAGCCTTTAATCATATGGCCTAACATCCTGCCCCTGGAAGCCAGAACTAGCAGCAGCACAGCTGGGGACTGGCTGGCAGGGGAGCAGCTCTGTGGAGGAGCTGGGTGCTGGTGGATGGCATACTGATTCTAAGGTAGCTGTGTGCCCCTGCAGAAAGGAGGCCAGCAGCATACCGACCCGTGTTAGCAGAGAGAGCAAGTAGTTTGAAGGAAGTGATTGTCCCCTTTTTCTCAGCTATTATTAGACTGTATCCAGACTGTATCAGAAACTGCATCCAGCTTTGGGCCCCCAGTACAAGAGAGAGATGTTGATAAACTGGAGGGAGTTCAGTCCACCAGCATTCTCCAGGGCCTGGAACAAGTGACTGATGAAGAGAAGCTGAGGGAGCTGGCCTGAAGAAAAAGCCAAATTTTTCAGGCATGTCTAATAGGAGTTTGTCAGTACCTACAGGATACGCTGGGGTGACATAGCCACCTTTTTACATTGGTGCGTGGCAGGGAGATGAGACATCAGGAGGATATAAATTGAAACAAGAAGTTCCAACTGGTTATAGGGAAACACCTTTTCCTGTGAGGATAGGTTAGCATTGGAATAGGTTTGCTCAGAGTGGCTGTGCAGCCTTGAAACCATTGGAATTTTTTAAGACTCAGCTGGGTGAAGCCCCAAGCAGCCTTGTTCCACCTTGCATCTGACCCTGTTTGAGCTAGAGGTTGGACTAGAGACCTCTTGAGGTCTGTTCCCTCCTGACTTAGCCTGTTCTTCTGGAAGTTAAACTGTAAATAAATTGCAAATTATTTCCCCTGTTAACATCATGACTTGCTAGTAATGATCTGTATTTTAATTATGCATTTTGCAGTCTTGCTCTGTCTGTTGGCAACACTTTAGTCATTTGGTGTTCTCATAGACTCATAAAGGTTTTAAAGTCCTCTAAGATCATCCATGCCCATTAACCATGGCCCTCAGTGCCACGTCTCCACAGTTCTTGAACACCTCCAGAGACGGTGACTGCACCACCTCCCTTGGCAGCCTGTGCCGGTGCTTCACTGCTCTTTCAGAGAAGGAGTTCCTTCTAATCCCCAGCCTGAACCTCCCCTGGCACAACTTGAGGCCATTCCCTCTCGTCCTATTGCGGTTACCTGGCAGAAGAGGCCAACCCCCACCTTACCACAACCTCCTTTCAGGGAGTCATAGAGAGTGGTAAGGTCTCACGTGAGCCTCCTCTTCTCCAGGCTGAACAGTCCCTGTTCCCTCAGCTGATCCTCATCAGACTTGTGAAGGCCTGGAGCACAGCTTTGTTGCCCTTCTCTGGATGCGCTCCAAGGCCTCGACATCTTTCTTGTAGTGGGCGACCCAAAACTGAACACAGTCTAGTAAAATACTTCCATTTCTGAATAACCTCTTTCTCAAATCCAGAAAGTTACTTGAAATTTACCATAATCAGTGAATTCTTTGATTTATGTTGGCCTTTTTTTTTATTTTTAGTAGGGTCCTAACACAAGAAACTAGAGTTGGTCTCCATATTGTCTTTTTAAAATGATTTTGCCAAATTGGTCTTAGTACACTATGGACAAGTTTTAAAGAGATTATGCTATTTGTTGCGATATTACAAATAGTAGTTAGCATGCCACACTGGCACATTTTATTATATGCTGAATTTTTTTCAGATAACCAGATATGTATGAGTGGTACTTCAGGTATAAACAGTAAGGCAAATTCTGTTCTAGGACTTCTGGACCTCTTAACATTTTAACTACATGATTAAATACCTGTATCTGTTCATTGTGTGCCACGAATGAGCACAGTAGAGTGGAAACAGAAACACTGGTTTTGTGTTAGAACCATAGAATCGCCAAAGTTGGAAGAGACCTGCAAGATCATCCAGTCCAACTGTCACCAATATTTCTCTCTAAACCGCGTCCCTCAACACAGCAGCCAAATGTTCCTTGAACACCTCCACTGTCGGTGACTCCACCACCTCTCTGGGCAGCCCATTCCAGTGCCTGACCACTCTTTCAGAGAAGTAGTATTTCCTAACATCCAGCCTGAATCTCCCCTGGAGCAACTTGAGGCCATTCCTTCTAGTCCTATCTCTAGTTACACGTGAGAAGAGGCCGACTCCCAGCTCAATACAACATCCCTTCAGGTAGTTATAGAGAGCAATAAGGTCTCCCCTGAGCCTTCTCTTTTCCAGACTGAACAATCCCATCTCCCTCAGCTGCTCCTCGTAAGACCTGTGCTCCAGACCTCTCACCAGCTTAGTTGCCCTTCTCTGAACATGCTCCAGGGCCTCAGTGGCTTTCTTGCAGTGAGGGGCCCAAAACTGAACACAGTGCTTGAGGTGTGGCCTCACCAGTGCTGAGTACAAAGGTACAATTACTTCCCTGCTCCTGCTAGCAAGACTATTTCTGATACAAGCCAGGATGCCATTGGCCTTCTTGGCCACCTGGGCACACTGCTGGCTCATGGTCAGCTGAGCACTGACCAATACCCCCTCGTCTGTTTCCTCTACGCAGTCTTCCAGCCACTCTGCCCCAATGCACTCTGTAGCATTGCCTGGGGTTGTTGTGGCCAAAGTGCAGGACCTGGCATTTGGTGTTGTTGAACCTCATCCCGTTGGCTTTAGCCCAGCTATCCAGTCTGTCCAGATCCCTCTGTAGGGTCTTGCTACACCCAGGCAGGTTGACGCTTCCAGCCAACTTGGCGTCATCTGCAGACATACTGAGGGTACACTCAATGCCCTCATCCAGGTCATCAGTAAAGATATTGAAGAGGACAGGCCCCAGTACCATCTTCTGGGGAGCACCACTCATGACCGGTCGGCAGCTGGATTTAATTCAGTTCATCACCACTCTCTGGGCCGAGCCCTCCAACCAGTTCTTTACCCAGTACCTGTCCAAGCCACGGGCTGCCAGCTTCTCCAAGAGAATACTGTGGGAGACAGTGTCGAAGGCTTTGCTGAAGTCAAGGTAGACCACATCAACAAGCTTTCCCTCATCCACCAGGTGGATCACTAGATCGTGGAAGGAGATGATGGTTGGTTAAGCAGGACCTGCCCTTCACGAACCCATGCTGGCTAGACCTGACCTCCCGTTAGCTTTTAAAACCTGCTTAAGATGATTTTCTTTCATAGCTGACAATGGCCTTTTTGAGAGGGAAAATTCCTGGATGAAAAATTGTCACATTCCTTAATGGATGCTGGCTGCTGTATTTGTGTATTAGCAATTCAAGATTATGGTGGTCTGCATCCTTGACTGGTGTCAGAACAATGCTGTCAGTGATGTAAGCCAAGTACCTGGAGAATATCCAGGCCTAGGTACTGATGTTGTGTGCCAATGGGAAATTGGAACGAGAACTCTTGGGCATAAGCGCTCTCTCACTGTTACGTTCCGTCGCTGACACGTGAGGGCTGTGGCTGTGCTGTTGCTTGGTGCAGCAGCACAGAGCATTCCTGTTGCTAAGGCTTCCAGCACCAAGACGGTTTGTGCGTACTTGGCTGCTGTTCACCCAGAGCTCTCTTGTCAAGTGCATAAAAAGCTCTTAAGTTGTATTTTTTTTTTTACATGAAAAGTTGATGGCAATTCTTAGATAACTTTGCAGTTGTCGCATCCTTAGAAAAACACTGGCATATTGCCTTGGAACACTGATGTGCAGGTCTGTGAGCTTGCTTGATTTGATGGTTAGCATAGCATAAATAGCACACGTGAAGATGAGAACATAAATTGCTGAGAGTTTGCTCCTTCCAGGATCTTACTGTTAGAGTGATGGTTCTGCTTATGCCCTTACAGAAGTTAGTGTGTGCAAAAACAACAGCAAAAACAGCTGCTTGCAGAAGTCATCCTAGTGCAGATCAAAATTCATCATGATGTTTTCAGTAGTTCACTCCTATCTTAATCTAAGGGAATACTGTATTCTCATCTAGTGCCGCCACTAGTTTGTTGCAGCCAAGGATTAAAGCCATCATTTTTTTTAATCTAGCTATGTATTAGCTGCACAGAGTTTTACTTGAAATTCCAAAAGAATAGTGTTAGATCCATGTTTTGATACTTAGCAGCACCCTAAATTACTTACTGAACTCTTTACAAGACCAGAAAGATTATTTACTGACCAACTGGGCACATAAAGCATAGCGGGAAAGTAAGGCCAGCAGCATCCGTTTCTGTAAATTCAGGACTCAGTGAGGTTCTGGCTTTTTGCCTGGTACTGAGCCCAGATTCTGCATCCAGCTGCCTGCCCTGGCTTGGCTCTGATGGACACTGTGTGCTACTTAAGAGAGGCGTGGTGGTAGGAATGAGTCCGCAGGCTTTTTTCTGAGAGGAAAGTGCCAGATTCTTGTTTATCTTGGCAAAAGAGAGATTTTGCTTTAGAGAGCTCATTTTGTGTGTTTCTGATCTTGATTCCATCACTGCACTCGAGCATTTCAAGACTGGATGAGAACCTTGCAGTAATCTTAGTCCTCTGTTGACGGCCTCTCCTTTTCTGTCCTCTCTTTCAGATTTAGCCTTGGAATCCAATCCGTCTGATCATCCCAGAGCAAGCACAATTTTCCTGAGCAAGTCTCAAACAGATGGTAAGCAAAGGTTTTTTCCAATTAAAAAAGTGGGGAGGAAAACGGGGGAAAAAAATTGCCTATTTTAATTGCATACCATGAGAACATTTGAATTAACTCTTTCAAGACATAGGGATGAATAATTTCCATGTTAGCACAGAAATGCGTTCATAGGCTATTTACGTAACACTTAAACACACCTGTTGTTTTAAAGTCTTAAATATCAGGAGATTTCCGAGGAAGGTTTCATACTTCGCAAAGTAAGGTTTCAAGCTTCGTGCAGTAATGTTGGGGTTTTTTGTTTCATTTTTGCTTGTATGACCAAGGACTTTTATACGCTTTTTTTTTTTTTAAGTTAAAGTAAAAAAAAATAATTAGTTTAACGTTTTTTTAAAAAAAAAAGTTTTATGTGGGGAATTGTAAGCCTAAGCCGTCAGTCCTAATTGATTGCTTCTGCGTGTGTTGTTGGAAGCTATACGAATAGCTTCAGCAGCATAATTATTCTCGAACCCCGTTTTAATTACATAGATGTATTGGGATTTTCAGTTTCTTCGCAGAGCCCTGATTTAAATCAGAAAGTCAATTGTAAACAATTACTGTAGCTATATACTCAAAATACTTTTGTTAGTAGCGGTGCTTTCATATTGCATAAATAAAAAATAATTCTGACTATACTAGGACTTGAAGCTGCAAAGGAGCTTAAGATAATGCTTCTGTGCCTTTTTTAGTTAATTCTCGTTTGAAGCATTTTTTCTAAGCTAGTGTTGCACTTGCAACTTGATGGAAAGTCACAGAATCTTCTACCTTGGAGGAGCTTCCTCACAGGGCAGTAGTACTGTTTTGGCGGTCTGTCACTTCAGTGCTGCTAATACTGCGAGTGGTGAAATCATCACTTGTATCAGCTTTGCAGCGCTCAGGTAATCTCTGAGCAGAGGAAAGGGGCAGTAGGTGTGATTCCCTGGAGAAGATGGTACAACAGAAGTGGAGGCCTCTTCTGGGGTGGCTTCTAATGTATGAGAATGTGCCCTGCTTACAAGTGGTGATTGTCTAAGGGCAGTCCTCTGTGGAAAGGGTCCGTCACCTGCCCAGACTGGTCACACCTACAGCTTGTTGCACTCCTCAAACTACATGCCTGCAATTCCCAGCTCTCCTTTAACAGCACTGTTTTGCTTCTCTGATGCTCTTACAGCAGCTGAAAGTTAACCCTTGTCTCTTTTTTTTTAAGAAGTCTGACACAATTTGAGATGGTCAGATAAAGGGACTGCAGTTACCTGATAATACTGCTCGTTCCTGCATCTTCTGTGTAGTGAAATACCTTTTTACCTTATGCTGTCTAATAGGAGAGAGCACGTATATAATGCTGGGCATCTCATTTTCTTTGTGTGTCTCTGGCAGAGTCATGGTGTGATGGTTTCACTTCTGTTTGCTAAGTGCTGTTTGGTATTAGACATTGTCTATTCAAACTATCTTTAATCCAGTTTTGTCATGATGTGTAATATCTTTTCCAGTGCTGAGGCACTTTTCTCTTAGTGCAATGGGTAGTTTTCCAGAGCATACATGTGGATAGCTGGAAGTAGTACATCATTTATTAGCTTGATAAAACTTAGCATTTTTGTTAAAAATTTACTTTTCTAGCAGTGAAATTAGAAACTTTGAACGCTCATGTACTTGAGAAGACTAGATTAACAGAATGGTGTTACTGAATGTAAATCAGGATTGCATTTTAGAAACTTATCAGTTTCTTTCTCCATTTTTGTAGTGCGAGAGAAGAGGAAGAGTAACCACATCAACCACGTGAGTAAAACTCAGAGGTAGTGTGCCATTTAGGTAATGTGAGTACATGAGATAAGGACAAATTCCAGAAACAGCTGTAGTAGTTGTACGCATGTAGTCCTGCATACATTCTAAATCTTTGTTAGCAAGATAGAACTGAATTGTCTTTGCCTGTCTTTAAAAAAAATAAACAAGCATAGTATTATAGCGCATAGAGTGGCTGATGGCAAAAGAAAGAATAATAATGGATTCTGTTGTATCATTCCTGAGCATTCCAAAATAGCATAGAATAAAATAAAGTCAAACTGCCTATGTTAGTATTTGCAACAGGAATAAAACTGAATTAATTTCTTAGCTGAGATGACAAGTCTTAAATGACTTGCTCTTTGAGCATCGCTGCAAGGCTTATTGTAAGAAATGTATTCAGCATTAAGAGAATAATGAATAAATGGTATCCTCAGCATGAGCAAATGATAAACCAGTAGCAGAAAATGTGCTCCAAGCTTCTTCTGCATACATTAGACATCTTTCTTTGACACGACTTAAAAAGATATAAAAGATGGAATGTCATTAATAAGTGGATACAGACATTTTTGACTAGTAAGGCTAAGAACAGAAGTTACTAAACAAAGTTTAAAAATATTGCCAAGCAGAAGTGTCTACTGATAAGTTACTGGTAAGATAACACTATTTCAAGACTATTGTGTTGAGTACAACTGTGAGGTCGTGTCACCCCACCTTCTTCCCTTACAACTCCAGCTTCAGTCTCCCAGCACCAGGGTGAACTGTGATTGGTTCATTTTTGCTGACAGACTTCAGCTGGAGTGGGAGATGCTCCCAGGCAGCCATTATGCTTTGAAGGGTGTCAGCCTTTTCATTTGGAAGTCCTTCAAGTTTTTAGACAGGGCATTTAAAATGATGATGGCAAAACCAATTAATCTTCAATTGCTAGATTAAAGCTCTTCCCCCAGTTACAATGTTCTAGCCTGAGTTCCAGGCTAAAACTGCTCAAGGAAGCCTGACTTAGTGTTACAGTAAGGTAGGGAAATTTCTTCAAGTATTAAATCTATGCATTAGCATAGGTGATTTATTTCCAGACTCCAGGTGCTTAGCAAGACATGATTGAAGAGAGCAACGTTAGGAAAGGGTTTACTGTTTTCTAAAATGCAATAAAACACAGCCCCAAAAGCAAAGCTGTTTCTACAAGGAGAGATTCTGGATAACCAGAAAATGTAAAGGTGTAGGGTATGGTATGATGAAGGGAGAAAATGGAGATAGAGGGAATTATAAGAAAATACATAATGGAGAGGAAAGACTGAGACCTCAGATCTGACAAGAACGGAGTAGAGGAGAACTGAGAAAACCAGAGGACTTGCTGCTTTAGCTGCAGCTATTTCTGCTGAAAAGTACTCATCTGAAAAAGTGTTATGTACTGCAAGAGGTGGCTTATGAGCCTGTGTTGTACAAACGGTGTTCTAAGCAACTTGGCTATGAGGTAACGTGCACATCAAGAGCAGTCATCTTCAAAGATCTCAGTAGCTACTTTCGCTTTAAAGCCAGTGGTAACTCACTGTGGTAAACCAAGCTTACAGAATCAATCTTCATGATTTTCTTTCCTGTTCTTCTCCCTTAGGTTTCTCCAGGACAGCTTACAAAAAAATACAGCTCATGCTCAACAATATTTATAGATGACAGTACGGTCAGTCAGCCTAATCTTAGAAGCACAATAAAGTGGTAAGAACCATTTGTTATCGACAGGGACAAAGCAACATCTGTTTGGGATTTTGTGGCGTTGTCTGTTCCAAAGCTAGCCATACAGCTGAGCGATAGGAGCACAGCTTTGCTTGTGCAGGTTAGAAGTGGAAGGAGTGTAGGAGTCTGGGTGATTGCAGACTACTGAAGCAGGGTTGCTGTTGGTTTTTTTAATGCTACAGAGCTAATGTGTATTTCAGATGAGTTATCACTTGAGAACCAGAACCAGTGCAGAAATGTGTCAGCATTTTGGGTTCTAAAGTATGTACTGAGAGGAGTTCAGTGATCAAATTGTAGATCTGGGAAAACTTGAAATGGATTTTGTAGGAAGTCTCAGGAAGTTTGTAGGACTGTTTGCTGCTTGCCAGTGGTGTTAGTCTGCCCTCTAGTTGTGGATAAAGGTAGGTTATTGGCTTTGGTTTTAGTTCCAGCCTGCCTACTTTATCCTCGTGTGTTTGTTACTTTGTGTAGTTGAGAGAATTATTTAGTCTTTTTGGTTCTCCAATGGAAATGACTGTTTTATCTGTTGGATACTACGTAAACTGTTCTTTTCACATAAACTATACCAGGTGAGAAATGAGAAGTACTCAAAGTGAAAGGAAGAACAGCAGCTTCAGGCCCAGAAGGCTTTACTGTCTTAGCAGTTCAATAGAGATTGGAAATACGTAAGATGATTTGCTGCTTTCAAATTGATTTCAAACAGGTATTGAGCACGTCACTTGTCCTTTGGTGCCATTGCCGTTTTTAAGCATTGCACGGCTGGCAGTAGATCAGTGGTTGTCCATGATGGCTTTCTTTGATGGCAGTATTACGGTTGTCATTACAAGAATAGGAAATTTGGCCGCATTAGATGAGTGTCAGCCTTATTGCCTGAGCTGACTCAGCACAGACTGACTCCTCCTTGGATTATGCTGGCATACTTTATTTTGCTCTGTTTTTAGACTTAGACGTATCCTAAACTACATAGCAAGAGATGCAAAGTTAAAATATCAGCAGAGTCTCTACAAGGGTTTATGGAACATCAAATAGAACTGTTACCATACTTCAGTTGTGAATAGTCCGTGTTTTCAATAAATACCACTTAATCGCAGTGAAGGTATGTGCTTAAAATTTGGTGTAATTCTCTCATGGCACAAATATCTGTACCACATCTAAAAGCAGTTTGGCTAGCAAATCTGATTTGGGTAGTTTCTGTTCAGGCAGGTGAAGAACAGAAATGTGGCATGGGGTACTCAGGAACGTGAGAAGACGTAACATTTTGAAGAGTTTGCCCTGAACAACAGCTTTTGCAGTGGAATAGTCTGCACGGAATATGCTTTAAGACTTTTTTTCTCTTTTTCTTTTCAGCGTAACATTAGCAATATTCTACCATATAAAGAACAGGTGAGTAAACTCCAGGGTTTTCTTGTTCTGAAACATACTGGTTTTATTTTTGAGCCAGGGTTATGGCCGTGGTGTTTCAGTAACAACTAGTTGTAACTCAAAGGAGTTGAAAAAATCTGGAAAGGTGATGATGTATCTGCCTCCTCTTTGTACCCCTCTTCACCTGATACATGATGGTCGGTAAAATGCCTGTCCAATGGCACATGCTTCTTCAACAATAAAGCGTAAGAAGTCAAAGCAGAGAGAGTAAGGGAAGTACACTTACCTCACCACAAACCAGCCTTTAGATTTGGTTTGGCTTTTCCTGAGTACAAAGGAACAGATTAGTTTTGATGTTTGAAGGAACACTGTCCTGTGTACAAATAACCACTGCCATTACAGCTAATTACAGCACACACTTCAAAATTGCAGCTGCCTTTCTAAAATAATAAATGCCCTTAATGAGATGGTGTCACATTTTAAGGGAGAGGTGCACTGAGTATAATATAAACGATGGCTTCTGTATTTGGAAATTTGGTTGGACTTGCTGGTGAGAACATGGGTTCATTGTTTATCTTGTTAAATATTCAGTTGTAAGATCTCATCATTAAATGCTTTGCAAAAAATGCAATATAACTTTATCTATTGTTCTAGGAAAAGCTGAACTATAAAAAATGTTCCTTTATTCTTCAATGAATAATACTTTTTAGTGGAGCATAGCATTACCAATGAAGTCTTGGTGTTAAAACAGATCTTTGCTTTGCAGAGATTCAGACAGATCATTGGATATTTTTGATGAAAAATCTCATCCTCTCACAGTATGTATTTCTTTTTTGAGCCTCTGTGCGCGCGTTATTTTTTTATGTTGATTTGTAGAAGTTACAAAAATGTATTAGCACCAGGTCAGAAGCAAAATTATTTAAGGTTCCATCTTTATATAGAAGGTACAGTGCAGATGGTGTTCTGTGGATTTCTGGTATCAGCTACACCACTCTTTCTCAATAGTGCAACGTATGTTTTTCTATGCATTATCTGAAATAAAAACAGGTGTGTTTAGAGCAAGCACATGCTAACTCATGTATATTTCAAATGAAAACTGCTTGTCTATTTTCCTCTTTTAACAATATTTTAATTGGTTAAAAGGCTTTCCCATTTGTATGGGAAAAGTGCAGTAGGCATGTGCCTAGCTGTTTAAGATTGTAAATCTTAAACAGGAATATTTACAGGAGTATTTACAAGTAGTATTTGTACAAGACAGTAGGCTTTAAAAGGCAAAATTTTAAAGCCAGCGTGGTAATGCTGCTTGCACTAACATCTAGGAGAATTCCGTATGTGATTCTAACATGACTGGTGCTGGGGCCTTTGAAGATGGTCTCTAGGATGCAAAGCCTGACAGTACCGGCTAGCTCAGGAGCGGAGTGCGTGCCTTGTGTCCAGTGTGAGCACTGCAGGACTGCTTACTTTACTTTGTCTATCACTTGAAATGAATTTGACAAAGTCTGAAAAACTGTTTGTTCTGTGACTTAGCAGAGTGGAAGCAGCTTAACTTAGCTCACCTCTTTCACTTGTTAATAAGCAGTTGTTAATAAATAGTTATATGCTTAAAGTTTTGGTAGAGGTTCATCCATAAACAGGACCCATTGTGCAAGGATTTATACATATTAATAAATGTAACCATTGACCTAATGAAAATAATGAACTTCAGGAGAAGAGCTTTATGTAAGGTTTCTTGTACACTGTTGCACTTCAGCGGAAATGTCTGGTCCCAAACTGTTGTATCTGCTGTATCAGCTGATTTGCTTTGAGAACTATTTATGAAAGATGATCTCATATCATCGTTCAGACAATCTATTTATTTCCTTTATTTAGCATTTATTTAACATCTTCTGATCTATTATTGCTTACCTCCTATTTAGTGAGTATGAATAGAGGGAAATCACTGTATCCTTTAGGGAACAGGTAAAGGTTTCTTCTAACATAGTTCAGTATACAGACAGAAATACAGTAGAGACCATGCATCATGCTTATGAGGGGAAAAGTAATAATTACTTTACAGTGTCTACAACAATAGGGTTTGGGGCCTAGTACCCATTGTTCCTTTAATAATTAGCTGCACACGTTGTCCTCTAAAGATTTGGTCACAAGGAAGTCCAAATCCAGGTAACTGTCCTGGCTCTGTTGTGCCTCACTGCAGAAGTAACAAATTTTTGTGTTAGTAGCATCACAGGGCTTAATCACAAATAATGCTCCTAGCCTTTTCCTCCCCAGTTTCAGTCAGCAAAAATGCACTTTCATGTGCAGGTACTTCTGCCTTGTGATCAGTTTTGGCCGGTCAACTTTTGTGGTCAGTTTTGGCCAGAAAGATATTCCCAGTAGCTACAGACCTGTCAGTTTCATATCAGTACCAGGGAAAGTTATGGAATGGATAATCTCGGGAGCCATCATGGATCAATTAGAGGCCCAGTCGGCATGGGTTTACAAATGGTAGATTCTGTTTGACAAACCTGATTTCGTTCTATGACAAGGTGACCCACTTAGTGGATGAAGGTAAGGCTGTCGATGTGGTCTACCTGGACTTCAGTAAAGTCTTTGACACTGTCCCCTACAGCATCCTAATGGAGAAGCTGGCTGCCCACAGTTTGGATGGGCATACGCTCTGCTGGGTGAAACACTGGTGGAATGGCCGGGCCCAAAGAGTTGTGGTCAATGGAGTGAAATCCAGTTGGCAGCTGGTCACGAGCGGTGTCCCCCAGGGCTCGGTACTGGGGCCACTCCTATTTAACATCTTTATTTACGATCTTGATGAGGGGATTGAGCACACCCTCAGTGCACTCAAGTTTGCAGATGACACCAAATTGGGAGGGAGTTTTGATCTGCAGGAGGGGAGAAAGGCACTACAGAGGGACCTGGATAGACTGGATCAATGGGCCAAGGTTAACTGTATGAGTTTCAATAGGGCCAAGTGTCAGGTCCTGCATTTTGGTCAAAACAACCCCAGGCAACCCTACAGGCCTGGGGAGGAGTGGCTGGAAAGCTGCCTGATGGAAAGGGACCTTGGTGTACTGATGGACAGTCAGCTGAATATGAGCCAGCAGTGTGCCCAGGTAGCCAAGAAGGCCAATGGCATCCTGGCTTGTATCAGGAATGGTGTGGTGAGCAGGACTAGGGAAGTCATCCTGCCCCTGTACTTGGCACTGGTGAGGCCCCACCTTGAGTACTGTGTTCAGTTTTGGGCACCTCAGTACAGAAAGGACACTGAGGTGCTGGAGCAGGTCCAAAGAAGGGCAACAAGGCTGGTGAAGGGCTTGGAGAATATGCCCTATGAGGAGAGACTGAAGGAACTGGGGCTGTTTAGCCTGGGGAAGAGGAGGCTGAAGGGAGACCTTATTGCTCTCTTCCAACATCTGAAAGGTGCTTACAGCGAGAGCGGGGTTGGTCTCTTCTCACTGGTGACAGGACAAGAGGAAATGGCCTCAAGTTGCGCAAGGGTAAGTTTAGGTTGGATATCAGGAAACACTTCTTTACAGAAAGGGTTGTTAAGCACTGGAATGGGCTCCACAGAGAGGTGGTTGAGTCACCATCCCTGGATATGTATAAAAACTGTTTGGATGTGGTGCTCAGGGACATGATTTAGTGGAAGATTGTTAGGGTAGTATGGTTAGGTTGTGGTTGGACTTGATGATCTTGAAGGTCTTTTCCAACCTCAGCAATTCTGTGATTCAATTTCAGTATCTTGTTCTCTTGTCTCTTTTTTTGACAGGTTTTTAGGTGTAAGATCACTATTAGATTTCTGGAGTGAGAGCACAATCTTTCTTTTTGGGGTCTTGATATTGCTTAACAGTCATTTTAGCATTGCATTTACAGACTAATGTATTTCTAAGCTTGTATTCTTTGCTGTATTTAGAAACAGCATCACATCAGAGTTGAATCTAGCTGTACCTTTGTTATCTTCCTGGAATTTCTCAAGAAAAAGTCCCGTAAGGACTTTTCATGCTCTTTCCCATTGGCCTTACAGATCAAAATAGTGTTGACAACAAATATATCAGCCAAAGCTATTGTGTTTTTAGGTTTGTCTCTAATATTCATAACATTGCAATGTTATTTGTTTCTTTCAGTGTATGATTTTGTTTTGCCACTTAGATGCGCTTAGGTTGCATAAGCTTCTGCCTGATGAGAAGAAGTAACTGTGTATGGCTGTTCTTCTCAGTTAGTAGTAAGACAAACTTTCAGTAATTCAGAGGACTTTATTTCAGCGGGAAGAAGTTCCAGATGACTACTACAAGCATGACCCTGATCACAAGCACATCTACCGCTTTGTTCGGACGCTTTTCAGCGCTGCACAGCTGACAGCTGAATGTGCAATAGTGACACTGGTAAGAGAGGCTTGATTACTAAGTCTAAAGCTTTTGGAAGACATTTTTCCCCTCAGTGAATGAACTGGACTGAACTGAGATATTACACTATCTCATGAGACCATGTTAATAATGAAGACGCCATACAACAAGTTCATTAGAAAATATTTCCAAGTAGTTACAGAAGTGGTCAACTTAGAAGGATCTTAGCTTTACTGTGTTTGAATGTGTAATACTTAATTACTTGTCCAATCAGATATTCATTAATTTCATAATACATATAACTCACTGAAGAAGCTTGAGAGAGGCAGAACATGAGATACCATAAACAGTGGAGTGTACTAAGATCACACACGAAGTCATGTTTTATTTCTGTGGTACAGAGGGCACTTTTGAATTTGTATTAACTGGAACAGCGCAAATAACATGCCCTAAGAGGCTGAGAATCAATAGTGCAGGAATTCCAGGAGATTAACTTTTCTTACTGTTATGTCCTTCAGTCACGGACACCTTTCTATCTGCTCCCTTTTTCTCTTTTTTTTTTTTTTTTGGACCCTTTTCCCCATGTGACATGGAGGTGCGTGGAAATTGAGAACAGTAGTAAGAGATCATCTCACCAGTTTGCTGTTTGCTTTCCAATAGCAAGATGCATTTAAAAAATACTGATCTTTATGCACACACATATGTTTATATGCCTGCACGTACACACACACACACGCACACACACACACAAATAAAAACCTGAAGGGAAAGGGAAAAAACACAGCCTATATAATCACTGCATTAGAAGATCTCTCAAACTGTGCTTTGTTCCATACTAGACTTCAGTCTTCATTGTGGCTTGTCTGCAGAACAATCTGAAAAAAAAAAACAGAAAAGAACTATCACCAAAAGACAGTGTGGCAATTAAGCACGCTCAGTTTCTGCTTTCCCAAAGACAGGCAAGCAATTTGACAGAACGGGATGAAAGTCCCAGCCAATCCTCACATCTGAAGTATTTTAAAAATGGATTTGGTTTTTTAAGTGGACTTTTCCACTAGATGGCTCTGTTATTACGGGAACGCTTTTAATCCTCTGGAAGGCTGCAAGCAAAAGATGGGAAGAAAGTGTAGGGAGACCCTGGTAAATAGGGGTTGATGCTGTCCACAGACCTGTACAACAGCTTCCTGCACCCACCAGGTTATCTGAGGTTTCACTGGGGCCTTTGACCTGGTTTAGGTAACAGAACAACAAAACCAGGAACCTGTAGCTCTTGAAAGTCGTGATTCTGAAGTGTAAATACAATGGCTACTCCAAAAACAGTGCCTCCTGTTTTATTCTGTTGGCCCATGACATCAGAGGCGGATGTTGGTGGTATGGCAATAGAGGCTGAAGCTTCCCACCAGTATTCCACTGCATGTTGTTGTGTGTGACATACAGCCACAGAGGGGCAGTCTGACCAAATGGCATCTGACAGGGAAGTGTGAATGGAGCAAAGATGTGTTATTGAATTCCTCCATGCAGAAAAATCACCACCCACTGGCATTCGTCGATGCTCACTGGGCATTTATGGAGACCAAACAGTGGATGTGAGCACAGTGAGGCAGTGGGTGGTGCGTTTCAGCAGTAGCAACAGTGGGTCACCTCTGCTGGTGCAGATTTTTACAAGCACAGCACACAAGCTCCTGTTGGTTGCTGGAGAAAATGCATAGCTCATGGTGGTGACTGTACTGAAAAATAGTGTTTTGCAGCTGAGAATTTGCTCCATCAGACAGTGTTGTTGTGCCCTTTGTATCTTTTGTAGTTTCTGTGGAAATAAATAGGAGGCATTATTTTCAGAACAACCTATGTAGTTATCACCAATAATTTTTTTTAGCCACTTAATAATAATGAGATAATGTAGTCATATTTGACTGGAGTGTTTGATCAGAAATCAGCTCCAGGTCTTGATTCCACATGTAAAACTGTTCTGCTTTTTTTTCTAACAGGTTTATTTGGAAAGGCTTTTAACCTATGCAGAGATTGACATCTGCCCTAGTAACTGGAAGAGGATAGTCTTAGGAGCTATTCTACTGGCTTCTAAAGTCTGGGATGATCAGGCTGTTTGGAATGTGGATTACTGCCAAATACTGAAGGACATTACTGTTGAGGACATGTAAGTTGCAAGTTTTTACAAATCTACAATGTTTTCTAAATGACAGTTGTCATGACGGTGCCATATTGAATGCCTCTATCTGGTGCTACAGGATACACACAATGCATCTCTGGTGTCAGGCTTCATTACCTCTTTTTAACCTAAGAAACTATGCTTCATCTGTCTTTGAGACAAATCTTTATTATCATTTCTAACTACTGAGGTGAGCAACTTCAAAGTTAGTTTTTGTTAACACCGTTCCCCCAGTGATGAGCCATAGGACTTGCTGCTTTGCATTGGCAGAACTCTTAAGAGCCCAGTTCTTAAGTCTTATCAAAAATCTTTTTGGAAAATTAAAAATTATCATCTCATTTCATGCCTTTTTTGATTAGAATTAGAAAAATTGCAAGGTAAGCTGTAACTTGTGACTTAAGTGTCAGCGCCTGCATCCAGCCAATGCATAAATATTTCAATGTCTGAATTCTTAGCTGATGCTCCTGGAAGACAAGTGTCATTTCTGTTGGTATCTGTGGCTGTGTGTCTTGCATCCAGCTACTGCTACAGGTCCTCTTTGTCAGGTGTGTTCTTAGACTTGCCTACAATGCTGGAAACAAAATTCCCAGTCTTACCACTGCTTGTTCATGTAGAGCTGTTTCTTGTACGTATTCTTGTCTCAGACACAGGTTCCAGTTTTTGAAAACTTTGGAATCCACTCTTTTTGTCTTTATGAAGTCAGCTTTAAGCCCTACCGTTTCTGCAGTTTCAGAGGATGTTCAGAAGGGTGTACGTCCTGGTGGCTCCAAGCCAGTATTAAGGGCTGGAAGCATGTTTGTGGGGAGTGGATCTAGCCCATAATATTTTATGTTAAATTCCCTTTAGTGAAGCTCTCTCCCTCTCTCCGCTTCCTTCTGCATTTCTTTTATAATGATGGTGGTAGAAATACTAGGCTAGCTTAGTATCATTCATTCTGGCCTTAATAAACTTCATTAAATGCTCTGTGTGTTTCTGAGTTTTATCACACTGTGATTGACTGTGCGTCCAGGCCTACGTAGTACAAGTCAGTTCTAGCACAGGAGCCAAACAGGCAGTAGCAATTTGCACACAGCACAGGAAGGCTCCCTATGCCAGATATTCCGTCCTTGCCCGAAGTTTTCTTCCCTGGATTCAGCTTAGAGCTAACATTTAAAATACATTAGTATTTTAAAATACATAGTATTTATCTAGGACTCCTTAGTGAAGAGGAAGTCCTCTTCCTTCTAGTTTTCAGGGAAGAAAGAAATAGAGAAAACTCCCCCATTTTTAGTTTCCAAAACAGTTTTTGGTTTTTCAAATTTTTTTTTTTGCTTTGCAAACAGCAACAGGAGACATAGTATCTTGTTTTATGGGTACCCCTTGTCTGGGAGTTCTTTGTCTTCAAAAGCAGGGAAAAGCAGGGCTATGCCAGCCATGCTTTCAGGAAAGCATAATTAGTGATTTTATACAATGTACGTCTTCACTCAACCTGGCTCAGAGTGCTTATCTCCCTGAGGAACACACTTGAAGCGTTGCTGCAAATTGCTCTGAGATGGCTGAAGTGAGGTCAGCGATGCTGAGAGTGTCAGGGTATACGTCTTGCTCTTTTTGATGTGTCTTCTTCTAGCCCTCCTTGGGACAAATCAAACTGATAGCACTGAAACATCTGTAACAAGCAGGATGTTTATTCACTATTGCTGGTGCTGGGTCTCCTGAAATTGTTGGTACTTAATTTTCAAAGCAGTGGTGGTGGTAGGGGAAAAAAAGGTTTTAGGCTGCTGCTTCTCCTCCAGTTTGGATTTTTTTTTCTGTGATCCCATCTAATTTGAAATGGTTTCGACCTTTGAATTTTAGGTATACACAGAAACTGCACAACCCCCTTCTGACAGTGTCCGGGGTGCCCAGCCAGGCCCCGCACTGCTGCAGCAGGGCAGAGATCACTTATCCCAGATTGGGTAATTTTACCACAAGCAGAACCCTGGAAAACTGCTTAGAATACTCAGCAAAACTGAGTTTTAAGCTTATAATACTACCTTCAATTAATGGTTGGCACTGTGCTTAATTGCCAGCTTTTGTAGTTGTAGTTTTGTGGTGTTTTTTTGTTGTTCGTTTTTGTTTTTTACTGACAAGGGTTTTTGGTTTGGTTTTATTTACATATTACTATGGGAGGAAAAAAAATCAAAGGAAATTAAACTGATATTTGGAAGTCATCCTTTGTCAAAACTTGCTTGCTTTGATGAGAGTGAATCCATAATCACTGAAAAATTAACTGTGCAGCTGCTAATCTTGCTGTGATTGCTTGTTAAGGGGACACATGCTGTTCATTCTTTCAGACACATATATTTGTAAATAAAGCACAGGAAACAAATGGGAATTATGCTTTCCCAGGTTTTAAACCACTATAAATAGACTTGTTAATCCAATGAAGAATTGTATTTTTATACAATTAAACTAGTGTAGTGAGTACAAAAGGGGCAGTGAAGAGCATTTATTCACAGGATAAATCAAGCTCTGATCAGCTGATCATCAAAACATTATCTGATTTACATTTCTATAGGCTTATGACCGTACGAACAGGAAATTAATTTTGGCTCTACGTTCAATGGTACTCAAGTTCGCTATACTAGAAACAAGCACAAAGCTGCTATTGATATTGACACCCACCATCCAGTACAGGACACAACCTGGATGGTTCTTTGATTTATTTCCCCCTTCTGATAGGTAAAACATCCATTTTAAAAGCTCCCACTGAATCAGTGCCCCTTATTCCCTGGTGTATTTGCAGTTGACCGACTTACAGAGTTGTCAAATTCTGTAGATAAAGGTCTGTTCCCAGTAGAACAACCACCGAGTGGTTTGGGTACCATTCATTTCTTCTAGGTTGGTTTGTTTATTTACATCAGGAAAACCTTTTTGTAGCTGACCACAATACAGTAGCTGAGATGGCCTTTTTTTTGTAGCATAGCACGTTCCTCACTTTCCTCCAAATATTTTGCCCACTGAAAACAGAGGAGTGAGTAAAAACCAGACAGCGCCCTTTAACGCAGTACTTTGTTATCCTGCCTAATGCTATTGAGGAGAAAATTCCTTCTCCCACCTAATGCTGCTTATTTATTTATTTATTGGAGATGAATCCATGTTGCTTCAAGAGGCTTTTTTCTGTGAGATAATAGCAGCAGCTCTTCATAGATCCATTTGTTGCCGTGGTGATCTGCCTACTGCTTTTGTTAGTCCGACTCTACTTCAATAAACCCCCTTCCTGTTATCAGCCTGGTGAAAATGTCTGCAAGTTCTTCAGAGCTAATAAACAGCATACATCATTCCTTTCATCTGATCACTATAGCGTGGGGCTGTACAAGAGTGAGAATGGCACATGAATTGTACAGCTGCACTAATGGAACTCTGAAGAATGAGCCTCCTGGTCAGCCCCGCGAGTGCACGACAGGGCACTACCTTTCTCTCCTAGCTGAAAGTGCCAGGACCCAAAAGCTGCACCTTGTTTCGAGCACCAGTGAATGAACCATCTCTTGAAACAAATAATGCAGGCCTCTCAATGACTAGTTCAAAGTTGCTGGCTTTACAAATAGCCTAGAGGTCGCCAGTTGTTCCGTTGTTGGTTTTTTTTTCCAGCTAAAACAGTGTTTTTTCCTTTGTTTTCCATCCCTCCTAGGAACGAGATGGAAAGACACTTCTTGGAGCTACTGCAGTTTAATATCAATGTTCCTGCCAGTGTTTACGCCAAATACTACTTCGATCTTCGCTCCCTTGCAGATGACAATAACCTGAGCTTTCTGCTGGAGCCTCTTAGTAAAGAGAGAGCACAGAAACTGGAGGTAATGGTCTGAGGTTGGCTGAGCAGGGACTGTTGCATGTGTGTGCCTGTATGTAGTAGGAGCATCTGTTACTATTCATATTAAGTGGCGGTTAGAAAAACTAAAAAGCTTTTAGATTAGTGTATTACAGGCGGATTTAACCCCTTTCTAGCTGCAGCTAGCACTTCTAAAACCATGCCTAGGCTAAGTTAGTTCTCTGAGGAAGGAATGGAAGTCTAGCAAATCCCCGAATAAAGTGGATGTTATGGGTTATATGGGGAACCATAGTTCAGCTAGGCTACTGAAGATTGAAAGGATAGTGTCATATGTAATGGATTGTCTGTCTTTCCCTGCTCATAGTCTGTATTCCAAGCACCGAGAGACAGTCACACTTGGACCTTTCTAAATACTACCAGCTGAAGGTTTCCCACTGCATCCCATTGCACAGCTGCTTTTAAATCTAGAGGGAGTGCTCTTGCTGCTCTCACGGTTTAATAAACCATTTGTTAGGGGGACAGCTGCAGAAATAATGTTTCTTTTCACAAGCTTTAGAACCTCACCTTTCCAAAGAAATGTTGTTTTAAGACAAACTTTAAGAATAGCTGCTTCTTAGGAACGCTTCAGCATGTCCAGAGGAGTGTAAATACAGATGACTGGCCCCTTTTCCTAAATGGAGAAGGCTGCCCTGGTGCAAGTCCCCACAGCGTTCTTTCACGTGGAGGCTTCATGTTAAAGAACTTAAGCAGTGTCGAACTTTCTTCCTAGCTGGTAGATACATGTAAGACATTTTGAAAATACCTAAATTACCTGGACTCCCAGACAAAACTTTCCTGTTGATAAATGCAGCCTTTCAACTGTCAGTTGACAACCATACGTATGTGTTTTTGTTGACCTTTCAACAAAGGCATTAAATGCGGGCCCCATGTACACTGATGCCCCATTCAGACAGGGGTGTTCTGTGGGATTATTGGCTTATATTGTTCTGTTGTCCACCTCCAGTAATTCTGCCATGTGCCAGTTTTTCTGTTTCTACCCAGAGGTGGTTGAACTTTGGTAATAAGCCTGATCCCTCCTGGTCCTTTGGAATGATAGGTATGATATGCCTAGAAATTCCTCTATTTAAAGTGAAGCAACACAGCTCTTCTGCTTTGTTTCACCCTTGTTACTCACACTTTAAGCTAACACTGTCACTAATTGTAAATGTGGTTGTAGGTCAGTTCATATTCCACTGGAAATTGTTTACTGAACTGCTCAGAGCCTATGGCATAAGTGGATGATTTACAGGTTGTAAGCCTGTTTCTTTGCTAACATTTGGGGGCTTGGTGTTTAAAAGCAGAGTAATTTTCAGTACAGCATGTGATGTGCCATAACACACTCACTAATGTGCATACATAGGACACTTTGGTTTTTAATTCTAAAAGGTGATAAAATATTGAAACCATTTGCTAAACTTTTTAATTCTACCTTTCTGTTAGAAGTATTTGAGGAGCAGATAGGCACCCCTATGAAGCAGTGAATTAGTATTCCAGGGACTGAAAACTGATTTATAACATATGGGTTACTGGGGCTAAATATGTCAACACAGGTTGCCTTATGATTGATGTGCTAGCATTAAAACAGGATGGAGAGTCTGTCTGGTCTTGCACCAGGAGCTCATACAGCTAGTGTCTTAAAGAATGCCACTCTTGAGCCAAATGCATGCCTCCAGAAGGTCGGCAGAAATAAATGTAAATAATTATTTTAAAATACACTTAGGGGTTTATTCATGCTCAGAGTGCTTTTTCACCTTTTGAACTTCCAGAACGCTGGGCTGTGCTGAATGGGTGCTGCCTTAAAGGGAAGGTGTAGACTTGTAGCTGATTGTAGCACTCTGAAAGTTTGTCTGCTGATAGGTGGTAAATTATTAATGGCAGTGAGTGTTCAGGACTGAAATTCAGTTCAGCCTTTTATTACTAGTATCCTTATTTATTTGCACTGATCATGTCTGAAAGCTTCAGTCAGAAACGGGCTTTGCAGGGGAGGACACGCACCGTTTTCTGCACAATCGTGTTATACGGGAAATAATTAGGCTGGCACTAAAAAGGCTGCACCAGAATAAAGGCAGCTTGACCAGCTAAATAAGCAGAGCAGAGCAGAGGTAAGCCAGTAAGTGGCTGAAAAAACAGTTAAATACAAAGTTGTCCACATGTGTGGATATGTAATAGCTGTATTAATGCCCAGCTATTGCGGCGCCATTGAGCAGAGAGCTGCCCTCCCTTCTTGACCTGACTATATGAGTGGTCTTTGGTGGGAAAAGCAGCCTGGAGGAGAAGGTGTAGCGAAAGTAAAGGGAAAATTGAGGTCCTCACACACCTCTGTTTTCTGGGCTCACCTGTACCGAGTGACCAAGGGCAGGGTTCTTGAGGGAGTGCAGAAACCATTTTGGCTTGAGCCTTTTCTCTCATAAATGCCCGTGTGCATTTTAGTGCTGTTAGAAGCCCAAACACCAGACCTACCTACTAGGTACAATTTGGAACATAACTTGCATGAACTTGTAAGTCTGAAATGGATCCAAGTTTTCCATTAGATAACGAGACTCACCTTTTTAATGTCTTGATTCCTAATGGATTAGGTTCTTGATAGCACAAGGAGAGACCGCCTTCATATTTTCCTTCCAAAGTGGTAGTTCTTTACTGACTTTGTAGGTAAACAGGCCAATAGTGTCACAGCTGCAGAGTGCCCATGCTGTTGGTATGACGCTTTGTAAAAGCTTCCTTGAAATGTTCCAGCTTTTCTAATGTCTACTTCCCTTTTGTTTCCAAACGTGATACCCAGGCTATCTCCCGGCTGTGTGAAGATAAATACAAAGACTTGTCAAAAGCTGCTATGAGACGATCTTTCAGTGCTGATAATTTAGTTGGTATCCGCCGTTCTAATGCCATCCTCTCCTGAGGAGAGAGAAAGGTGCAGCACCATGAACCAGCGTCCACACGGATTGGAGGAATACCACCACTCCATGCACACAAGCCAGCAGTGATGGTGTCTTCCAGCAAATGGAGAGGAGGGGTAAAGTTAGCCAAGGGAGCCCAGAGCTTGAGGAGCATACTTGGTGCAAGACAAGATCTTTGTCAAATCAACTCTCTCCTCCTTTTTAATTTATCCAGAGATGCAAAAACAAACTTCTCTCCATCTTTTCCCCACAGATGTTTGCTTACTATGTAGGCCTATAGCTGTGAACTCTTGAGGTTTTTAATAACAAGTAGTTTTAAATTTTAGAATTTAAACACTAACCACATGACTATAGTTACAATGTTCTTCCCTCCTCTCCCCTGTCATCCAGAGTCTCACCGCATTTGTACTTCTGGTCAATGCGGTGTTAGAAACAAAACACAAAGTGGGACTCTTTAAAGTATCAAGCCACTCTGGAGCTGAAAACAGCCTTGACATGTGTTGATGGTTTTTCCCTGGTTTGGCTACTAAAAGCTGCTATTATTGGTGATCTGTTCATAACCAAGAAGCTGCACAGCAGGAAGGAATCCGAACTCTGCACCAACAACTTCACTCCAGTAGACTGTCAGAGGACTTGGTATGTTTTGAGTGGGGGCAGAGAGATGGTTTTCTGTATTGTTAAAATATATAGGGTCCATGCTGCATTTCTTGTGAATTATGGTGCTTCTCTCATTTTCTAATACTTGTTATTGCTCTGGAAGAGACGCAATCTGTATATTTTTTCTGAGGCATTGAATGAGAAAGTTGGTCTGGAAATATCATCACCATCCCAAACAGCGTAGCAATCCAGTGGTGAATGGCATGTGTGCAGCACTGCTTCTACTGCAGATCTCTTGTGCTATATACAGTGGAGTTCCTAAAGCTGATATTGTGCATCCATTTGGCTCCCCTTGAGTTTTTGTTTCTTGGGAGGGATTTACAATCATGATAAGATAGAGTTTGAGAATCTTGGACTACCTAACCAGGTAGATTGAAAAAAAAAAACTTAATTGAAAATTATCAACAATATTTCTGTAAAACTTTTTTTCTTTTTTCCTCCAAAGTGAGTTTTATCTTGTGCAACTGCTTTTGAGGCTTGGGTTTTTGTTCCTTCTGAGACTTTGGAATGGACCTTACTTTCAGGCTCTGAAACTGAACTCTAAACAGGATAAGTATTACTAGACTCTTCCTGTTACAAGTCTTTGTAATATCTTCCCTTCTTGGATCCAAATAGATTCTAGGCTGTTTGTCCTAGGAGCAGATCTCCCTCCAAATGGCACAGTTTCTGTGCACTTCATCTAGCCAAGGTCCAGAAACTCACACTGACTAGTGAGTCCACATGCTTTTGAGAGTAGGGGGTAGGGAGTGGGGGTCTGAGTGTAACAATTAGTCTGGCTGCACTCATCTGTTAAAATGATGCATATTGTCTTTTGTGGTATGCAAATATGCCAGCCCCTGGCTCTCAAATCCATGGAACTTGGCACTTCGGGTATTGATCACAATTGAATTTTGGAAATAATGCTACATCTTCAGGTGGTTTTCCTTTCTCATGTTTGTATTAAAAGAAAAGCTAATAAACTCTATTTTAATTAAAGTTAAAGGTAAATTGTGTGTTCTGTACAGTTGTCTGATTTAATTCCCCCTCCATTTGCTGCTGTACAGCTTTTTTCATGTTTGAGAAGAAGTGGGGGGCTGCGGAATCAATGTGCATTAAGTCCTCCCCTGTCTCCTGTACCTTCCCCTCGTGTTCATTTTGCTGAGGTTACTTGGGAATGTCTCTGAAGCCTACAGCAGAGGTCATTGGGCAACTGTGAGCAGCTTGCTCTGCAGCATGGGCCAGGGCCCTCAGCCATTGTAGCTGCCTGGCTATTTCCACTTGTTGCTTGAGTTTGGAATTTGACTCAGCCTGCTACAATATCTAATCGCTGACAGTTTCTTTGCACTTAAATGGCTTTTAAGTAGGGCCAATCTGTCTGGTGCTAACTGGAAGTTTTTAAGTCTTCCCTCGAGCACTAAATAGGAATCTACAAGCGACCAGGTGCCTTTTACTTTGTGTGTTGGGTCTGGGCACACGGTTTCTACAGACACAGCCATTCAGCTCTAAGGTGCTCAGCAGGAACTTGTGGCATTCACTTACCTTTTTGCCAAAGGAGAAGCGAGGCTCATCCTGCTGATCTGGCTGTCAGGTGGGTGTCAACTCAGACAGCTGTACTCTTCTCCAGGAACCTGCTGTTCCCAACTTAATTTTGCCTAAACTTTAACTGGTTTTAGTTTTTCTGTAGCTTAGCCCAGAGCACTTTGTCAATAGAATTTTGATCTGTCCATCAGATGCCAAATTAGAGTCTACTACAACATGATTCCTTAAAAGAGGGGAAAATAGCAATTCCCCTTAACATTCTGGGCCATCTGAAAGAGATCCTGGAAAACATACCTACAGCATTTCTTAGGTAACCAGTGGGAAGTAAAACTTTTAAAAGAGTGCAGTTGAAGAACAAAGACAGATAGTATTTCAGAGGGAATTGCATTTGGGGGGTGGGGCCTGCTGGGAGCCAAGCCATGCTTTATTTGTTGGCAGTATTTTTCATACAAAGGCGAAATGGAAAATAATAGAATCATAGCTAGAACACTAGCATTAAAGTGAGTGTACCTACCTCTGTTCCCTTGGAAGAGCACCCAGCAACAACAGCCTGCGATGAGAATGCTTGTTTGTGACGAGTAAATCTAAGGTGAGGTGACCTTTGGTTGCATTCAGTCCCAGAATGGTACCGCTTAACTGGTAGGAAACAGTTTGCCTAGACAATAGCTATCGTGACCCATCACAAGTAATGTGAGTAGTGTGTGCTAGAGGTCCATATGGGCAGCAACTCACTGATGTGTTTCTGGGCTACGTGATGCCCTTGGGAGTCAGAAGGCCTTTCCGTTTGTGTATGGGGAGCGTGTGCATTTTGTTTCTAAGGGAACTTTATGAGAGCTACTTCAGCATGGGTTTGGCAGTTAAGAGGACAGGCACTTCAGAGACTGGATAAATGTCAAGAACATTGCTTCTGCATAAGAATATACACATCACGAATAACCTGAGCAAGCAGAAGAGGGCACAAGAGCAGTCGAGGTCAGAGTTTGCAGGGAGGTAGCAGCTGTGTGGGTGCTGTTGGCTGATGGGTCAGAGCCCAGAATGAGGCGGGCTGCTGCCTATGGCCCGAGCTGCTAATTCCCATAGTGCAGCAGGGCTTATGCCTGACTGTTCACAGTGTTCTCTGAGAAAGAGACAAAAATACGTGCTGTTGTGCTGTAGTAGTGAATATAGTGCACTGTTGCGCTAACATGCTCACATGCATACATGCAGTTTAATAGCTGGGTAAAGCACATGGCTGAACATGGGCTAGTTTGCTGCCTTAGGGAGCAAAGCATTTCCAGGAACAAAAACACTGCTTTGCCTCCTGCCTTTGTGATATAAAACCCCATCTGCAGGGCCAGGAGATCCCTGTTCTGTCAGATACTGCTCTTCCCCACACCAAGTGAGGCTGAATTCCTGCATTGCACTAGTCAACACCAAGAGAGGCTGCACCTGCCTTGAGGGCAGCCTGAATGGGCTGAACGGGAACAGAGCACAGGTGTGCAACACCACACCATCAGGGTGGGCTGCATGTAGCTGTGCAGGAGCAAAGTCCTGCAGGTGGTTCACCAACAAATGACTGCAGCGATGGTCCTTCTCTTGCTCAAAATTGATCTCGAGGTGGCAGCGGATGGCAGCTTTGCCAAACCCGTTTACTGAGGCACTGAGAACACAGAGGCTTCTCAGGAAGCCTTGGCTGTAACCCTGCTGCCAAGCGGGCATTACAGCTGGAGACAGGTGAGGTGCCTTCAGCACCTGGGTTAAGTCCTCATGCTGAGGTGGTGCATGCCCAACCACAGCAGCCGGCCTGCGCAGGGCAGGCTCAGCTGCTGGCTGTCCTCTGTCTGTACCTAACCACAGAGGGCTCAGGTGAGTCAGTGCATTGCTGGCTCCATCAATTTTATCATGGGGCACTGGAATGCTGCTTTCAGGTAAGAGATCCTATCTAGTGGGACCCGTGTGTGCCTACACACCTAACTAGATAGCAGAGTCCTACACCATTAGTCACAGCACAACCAGCTTAACCCCTTGCTGTCCTCCCTTTGCGCTCTTCCCAGCAGAGGAGAGTGTACAGCAGATGGCAACAAGGACACTTAAATCAGCACGCAACATCCTCCTTGGCCAGGAGCTGGCACCTGCTAAGTACCAAAGGGCAACTCTTCAGCACTCAATCTCAAGGCAGAGTGAGGGACTGATACTGTGCAAACTGCAAAAACACCAATAAAAGTTGATAGTTAACCATCTTCCACCAGGAAGGTGCGACCTTGGCCTGCCCGGGAGCGCTGTCAGCAAAGCCGGGGCAGTGCCAGCAGTACCTGCTGCCAACATCCTGCAGACTCCTGAGCTGGGTGGGCTGCTGCCATGGGCCAGGGAGCACAGCCTCACACTGAGGGCAGAGCTGCGCAGTGCTCTCGGCAGCACGTCTGCACAGGGCTGCTGCGGTTGCCTCCCAAGTCCCCACTGATGCCTGCTGATAAGAGGACAGCACAGCCCTGCAGCACACTCCACCCCTTTCCCCGCAGTAAGCTTTTGTGGTAATTATTAGGTTAGCATAAGCATATGAGCAAAGAAAACAACACACACACCTTTTTCCTCATAAATAACTAATCTCTATACTTCTCTTTGAATAAAATTTCTTCAGCTTTTCACAAAATATAATACAGTTATATAAACAAAGTTGAAGAGCATCACTAACCAATGACACCAAAACATGTCAGTTACCCACAGCACAGGGGCACCCGGCTCCGCACCTTGCCCTGCCTGCAGCAAAGCGCTGAGGCCGGGGTCAGCCCCAGGCTGCTGGCACCAACCTGCCCTTAGGTCAGAACAGAGTGGCCTCCCAGAAACTTTTCAATAGGTAAGTCTGCAGCTGAGCCTGGATTTCTTTTTTTCTTTAAAAAAAGTTTTACACAGTCAGTTACACTTAAAAAGAAGAAGCAAACAGAAAAACACCACCTTTGCCATGGTTTTGTTCATTGTATTGCATGGTGTGTTTAGCCGTATCTACAGAAGGCACTATAGAAAGAGACAAGTCCAGCAAGGCGTGGGTTGGATCAGGTTGGAGCTATTTAATGCCCAGGATTACAACACACATATGCCCACAGTGCCGCGCCTGACCTGCCCCACGCTGAGCACACACCTGCCCCAAACCCGTATCAAAGTTCACCCCAGCTCCTGTACGTACAAAACAGCTATATACAGCTATTTACAGTTTGTAACAGAACATGGTGCAATGCTGCCCAAGGTGAAGTACTGCAACACACCAAAGCGAGCCAACCTCTGTCGCAACACTGCCCTGCAGCTGTGAGAGGGTCCCGCGGAGCACTCTGGCCCTGCACCGCTCTGCACACACGCTGTGTACTGGCACCACCTGTATCAGCAGGTGTGCCACCCAAGGGTTCCCTGCTTCCCAGGCTTTGGTTTTAAAAGGGGTGGAAACCTCCTTGACTGAAGTGGTCTGAGGGCATCGAGAACAACCTGGGGCCTTGGCAGTCCCGCAAAAGCAATGCAGCTGGGTCTTGGTCCCATGCCTGGGGGCATGGCTTTTGGGACAAAAGGACTCACATAATCAACTCTGCAAAGTTACATATGTGATCCCCATATAGGGCAGGGAAACCGGACTAAACCCCCGGGTTCTTTCACAAGCAGGCAGGAACTGGAGGCAGCTGCCTCTCAGCAGCCCACCCCTGCTGCTATGCCCTTGCACCACTCGAGGGGGCTGACACAGCCCCCATGCCCTACCGACCTAGGCCCAGATGTCCCCAGAGCAAAATGCCTCGCACTGCCTCTGTCAGTGCCCTGCTGCTGCCCAACCCTGGGAAGAGGCTGTGGTGCAGGAGAAAGTGTGAGCGCTCTGCTGACTATTCCTGAATTACCTGCTCAGTCCTGAGCCTGGCGCTGTCTGACAGAGGCGCAGCTTCCAAAAAAGCGGCAAGGAGGACTGGAGCCGGCTGGCGGCTGACCCCGCTGCTTCCCAACACACGCAGCTACCGCCTGCCTCACAGACCCCACGCACACACCTCCTGCTGCAGATACACACACACAGTGCATGTCAGGCTATGCCACGACCCCTGCCTCGCCCCAGGCAGCCTGCACAGCACTGGGGAGATGCCACAAACTCGCCTGACACAGAGGTGTGGAGCACTGCCAACCCCTGCTCAAAATGCCAGAGCCAGCAGTGCCAAGCATCAGCCCTGCCAGGGAGCCAGCGTGTGCCTGCTGGGAGCACAGGGCTCCTGGGCCCCAGGCTTCTTGGCAGTGTGCCGGGCTCTGTGCAGGCTGGCAGCAGGACTTCGTTGAGCCCCATCCTCCTGTGCTGCCAGCGCCTGAGCAGCTCACCTCCTGCCTCTCAGCCTGTGCCAGGGCAGCCTGTGCCAGGGCCACCAGCTCTTGCCTGGTGACATGCAGGATGCCTCCGACCTGCTATCCCGACTCCTCTCATGCTTCCCAACTCTGGCAAGCAGCTCAGTTCTGGTGCTGGGGATCACTGGCGATAGGGCTGCCACCAGCCATGCCTGCTACAGCTCTCCCCCTCGTCCCAGTACCAGCACGACCCATCCAGAGGCTGTGGGGCTGCTGCCACCTGCCCAGCCCACGCACCACCTCATGGTGTGTCCCAGCTCATGGTGGTGCTGGGCTCCCAGCACCGACCCTCTGTCCCCACGTTGCTGGTGGCACCTCTCCTGCCCTAACTGGGGCTGCACTCAGACCTGGGCCGCTCCGCTCTGCCATGGGGCTGGGGTTGCGGAGTGGCTATGCCACCACTCCCTGTGCTGCAGCATTGGGTCTTTGCAACCCTCTCCTCCCTCCATGCTGGGGTCACCGTAGCTCCCTCCGGTCACACATGGGACAGTGGGACCTGCTTGTGGTAGGAAGCCATGCTGGGCAGCACCGTCCTGCCCACCAGTGCTGGGCTGGCCTCACCGTATGCAGCAGCACCCGCTGGCTTCTTTGGTCGGCAGCAGCGGGCTGTGAAGCGCCGCCAGGACTCGAGAGTTTTGCCAGACCAGATCCAGACACCAGAGGTGATACCCACCACGAGGCACATGAAGTACTTGAGCATGAATACGGCGTAGTCAGGCTTGGGGCGGTGGGGGTCCCCTGGGCAGGAGCAGTTCTGCGCCTGCTCCCACGCCTCCCGGTTGTGCTGCTCATAGATGTAGCAGGCAATAACAATGGTGGCAGGCACAGTGTAGAGCACGGTGAAGATACCAATGCGGATCATCAGCTTCTCCAGCTTGTCAGTCTTGGTGCCGCCCTGCTTGATCACACTGCGGATGCGGAACAGCGAGACGAAGCCGGCCAGCAGGAAGAGACTGCCTGTGAAGAGATACACGACCAGCGGCGCCAGCACAAAGCCACGCAGATTCTCCAGGCTCTGGTTGCCCACGTAGCAGACCCCAGCCACCGGGTCCCCATCCACGGAGCTGAGTGCCAGCACGGTGATGGACTTGGCACTGGGGATGAGCCAGGCAGCCAGGTGGAAGTACTGCGCATAGCTTGCGATAGCCTCGTTGCCCCACTTCATGCCAGCTGCCAGGAACCAGGTGAGGGACAGGATGACCCACCAGATGGAGCTGGCCATGCCAAAGAAGTAGAGCAGCAGAAAAACCACGGTGCAGAGCGCAGGGCCTGTGGTCTCATAGTGGATGTGGTGGTGTTCGGGGTCGCAAGCCACGCTGGCGTGTCCTGCTACCAGCCGCACAATGTAGCCCACAGAGACGAAGAGGTAGCACGCAGAAAGGAAGATGATGGGGCGCTCAGGGTACTTGAAACGTTCCATGTCAATGAGGAAGGTAGCCACGGTGGTGGAGGTGGAGAGGAAACAAAGGATGGACCAGAGGCCGATCCAGAAGGTGGCGAAGGTCTTCTCGTCCTGGGTGAAGTAGGGCTGGTAGCATGGCATAGCGCAGTTGGGCACCTGCCCGGTCCGGATGCGGTTGTACAGCGGGTGGGACTCCTTGGAGATGGGCACCAGCGGCGCCTTGCACTTGCAGGTCCGGCCGCAGTCGGTACCTGGGGGGTGCTGCCTACCGCTCGGCGGCTGGCTTTTGGCTGTGTCCTTGGCTGGGCGCGTGGGCTTTCCAAAGAAGGGTGGCAGGGTGGTGGCCTCCGTGCGATTGTAGCCCATGCAGAGCTCCTCGGCGTCCCCCAGCACCGGCAGGCTGTCGCAACTCATCCTCTCGGGCCAGGCAAAGCCATACTGCTGCATGATGGGCGAGCAGCCCGCCTTGGCCCGCTCACAGACGGAGCGGCAGGGGGGCAGCGGCTTGGTGTAGTCGGGCAGGCAGATAGGGGTGTACATGCTGCAGAGGAAGAAGCGCAGGTCCGGGGAGCACTGGATCTCCACCAGCGGCCAGAACTGGTGCACCTCCAGCCCGGCCTCGTCCTGCGTGTCGTGGTTGAACTGGTTGGGCATGTAGGTGAGGTTGTAGCCGATACCCTTGCACATCGGCACCGTGATCTCCTGGCACACCGGAGCCTTGGAGGCGGCGCGCCCCGCCGCCGGCAGCCCCAGCAGCAGCGGCAGCCCCAGCAGCAGCGGGACCGGCAGCCCCCGGCCGCCCATAGCCGCCGTGCGTCCTACCGCCGCCGCATGCCCCGGGCGCCTGCCCCTGCCCTGTCGCCGCCG
>JACDJE010000003.1:1986971-2136294 GCA_016647715.1 Pavo muticus
CCCCTCCCCTCCCCTCCCCTCCCCTCCCCTCCCCAGCGGGTTGCGCCCCGCGAGCACACGGCGCTGTTCGCAGAGCGGGCCCCGACGCTCCCGAAGCTCGCGGGTATCACGGTGCGCTCTTATCCGTCCGAACCGACTCCATCGGATCACACCGATCCCCGCTGCCAGCGCGCGTACTCGGCATCCCTGCGCGGCACGGCTGCCTTCCTTCCGCCCCCCCTCCGGGGCAGCTCAACTCCTCGGCAGCAGCCAAAAGCCAACAGGCAAGAACCGGGGCGCAGCTCAGCTTGGTGCCGCCAAACCCTCTGCCAAACAACTTCTTAAAAAAGGCCAGAAGCGCTCCAGTCCCCACAGCGCTCGGCTCCAGCACTGCCTGAAGTCGGGCTGCATGGCAGCAAAGTGCAGCCATAGGGCGCTGGCGCACGGCAGCACAACCCTGCAGCAGGAGCCATAACTTTTAATTCTGCCCGACTGCGTTTCTGTGAAGTCGCAACCCAGCAGAAGGCAAATCACAGACGGTTTCATTATGGCCCTCAGCTGATTACCCCAATTACAGCTGAGAGCAGAGGGCAGCCTTTTTATTATCATCATCGCTGTACAATTAGAAAACGCTGATGCGGCTGCATGAGAGCAGAAATTCTCCTTTTTCCAGGTGTATTTCCTTTCTATAAGCATTCCCTCTGGCACTATCAGTTTGGTCTGACACAGTGGGGACAGGTAGGCGGGGGGTACAGGAAGGGCAGAGCGGGGCAGCGCGTCGCTCTACCCATCCATCAGCCCGCAGTCTGGTGCAGGTTCTGCCACTGCTCCAGATGCACCTAATTCTTAGGGCCTGGCTGTAAATAACACTGCATTTGCTACACTGGGGACGCATGAAACCCAATTAAGAGCCAGGTAGACATCTGTGCTTGTTTCCTTTTTGTTGTTATGAATATGCAGCAGAGCAACCAGAGCAGGATTAAATGTGGTGTAAGAGCGAGCGCAGTCGGTAAGCTGCTACCCATCCCTACCGCACAGCACAAGCACATCACTGTATGCATACACAGCGCTGTTAGCAACACCCTGTGCCTGCCTCAAACCTACCGCACTGAATCCTGGAGACAAACGAGAAAGCATTCCTCACACCTGAGACCTTTCTGCCATCGTTAATAAATTCTACACATTATTAGGAAATTGTGTTACCTTCAATCCCCATGCAGAGGTGTTCCTCAAGCTGCCCCACGCCGACAGCTGTGCCTGGGAAACTGTGATGCAGCCCCAAGGAGAGGGGCAGGGGCACGACCACTCGCATGTACCTTTCCCCATAGGTGCACTTCCAGCAAGGGGGTGCAGTGGTTCCTGTAGTAGCAGAAAGTCAGAAGGTGTTTAAGTGTTTCTGCGCTTCACTTTTTACCTGGGCAAACTGACTTTGTGGGGGACATGGTCACTTCTAAAGGACTTGAGGAAAGGACTAAGAGAGATCCCTTTGTAAACACCAGCCACTGCCCTTGCCCTTGTTGGGGAGCTCAGCAGACATCTGCAAAGAGCTCCCAGTGCCCGCAGACAGCTGTGGGTATCCCACCCGGGGTGGTGCTCACATGTGCAGTGACCCCGTACCAGTGGCTTAGCGAGCGGTGTTTCTGCACTCCCACTTGAGCCACAAGGCTGCGGGCTGCTGGTGCTGGCAAGCCTTGGAACCCACACCTCCCCTCAGTGCCAGAGCCAGTGGGGGTGCGAAATAAGACACAAAGGCCCTGCAAGCTGGGGGCCGGCAGGTAGAAGGGCAGGAGGGTCAGCGGGTAGGCAGGCTGCGAGCTGCTGCCAGCATGGCAGGACTCTGGCACCGTCCCACAAAGTGCAGCAGCAGTGGGCCAGCATTTTCTCATGAGCAAAATGATTTACAAGCTGTAGGCTGGGGACAGGAATTTGGATTTAAATCACTTCAGCGCTTTCACCATGCATGCCTTACTGAAATTCCCTGGAAAACCCAAACTTTCATCACTGCTGTTTGTTTTTACAGATACCTGGTCAATTACACATCTCAAAATAGTATGGGAAACAAAACCATGCCAACTCACAGTCATATTCAGAAAACTCCATGGAACTACACACATTCTGAGTGTATTAACACAAAATGTGTTTTCTAACAGTGACAGAGGCGGCACCAACAGCTGACCTTAGTGCTACACTTTGCAAAATGCAACCAAACCTTCAGATATGGAAAGTCAAAGCAAAATCAGGAAGAGTGGCTGCACTTAAAGCTCATCTTACTAGATTTGTCAATTCTTTACCTTGACAATTCCATTATGACCTATCTGTGCATATCATGGCACGTACAATGTACACAACTGGCCTCTGTCAGTCCCCACAGGGACTGGGGGTGCAACTGGACTGAGGGGCTGCCCCACAGCCCGCATCAGGCGGAGGGGCACAGGGCCATGGCCGTAGGGGGCAGTAGGAGGAAGAAAAGCCGCAGGCACCCTGCAGCCTCACAGCTCTCCAGATCTCACCATGATTCACGTAGCACCAAGTTAAGGAGGAGGCAGGGAATGTTACGTTTGCTTTTCCTGGTGGGCACACTGCAGCCTGAATCTTCTCAGATATGTGGGTTTTGAAACACTCTGTGCAGTACTCCACTCCCTCCCCCCTCTTTTTTAACACTGGCCTTTGAAAAGAAAACAGTCCCCATAGTGAAGTTGACATGATAAATTAGTATGGCCCTGGCAAGGCCCTCGCTCTTCATTGGGAAAATACTTATTTATGGACTTCGAAATTGTGGCTTATGTAACAACAGGGTGAGTGACTTTCAAAAAACCTGCACCATTTCTTGACCTGATAGAGCCTAATGGGTCCTTCAGAGCAATTAGGATTTATTGTGTTAGTGCCTATTGTGTATAGAGACCATTTTAAAAACATGTGTTATTTACCCAGAAGGCAGTAATGACTGTTTAAATACACAGACTGTTTCTGAAATGCTCACTGCTCCACATATTGCAAAGGAGTTACTCCAAACATTTTTCAGAGCTAAATACTTTGCTCTGCTGGGATTTCCAAGCAGGGCAATTGTACTGCACATCCATTTGTATACTTACAGCTATAAATGAATCCAGCGCTCAGGAAAGCTGCCAAATGAACAACCCCGAAGCATGAAATCTGAGATTTTTTCTTGACCAAGGGGCCAGTGCTGGCCCCTCTGGCAGTCTGAGCAGCTCAGGCTGTTTCCCAGTGGAGAGCCGTGCATTTCCTGCAAACTACCAGAGCTCTGCCCAGTCTGAGCTTAATGTCCAGCAACGGTGATCAGAAAAGCCGTGCAGCTGTGGTTTCCACCATGGCACAGCTAACCCTCTACCTGCACTTGAAGTGGCGCCACCACCACATCCCTGCAGCAGGCGTGCAGAACCGCCAGTGCCGGCTCAGGGCACTGCCGCAGGGCTGAGGAGCTGCTCCCTGGCCAGGCTCCTGGCAGCGAGCTGCCTGCTTCCACTCTGGAGTCAGCTTCTGACTTTTACAGGAGTAAAACAAAACAAAACCCCAGCTAATACGTGTGAGCCATTAAATGCTTCTGTTAAATAACAATAATATATACTAATTATTGCTTGCTTTATCTTCAGATTAGTCCTGTTTTGATCTATGTCATTTTTAAACAGTCCTCTCCTTTTTCTGCCCTCTCCTTTTCCGTGAGATGCCTATGGGGTGAAACTGCTTGAAGCAGTTCAGCTTTGACATAATGCTTTCTGTGCCCTGCCTCAGGCCATAGCCTTTGGAAACCCATTTCTATTTGTTTGCTCTACATCCAAATTCAAATAAAATCCGTTACAGTTGCAGGACTCTGTTCTGGGGACAAAGGTCCTAAGTAGCTCCCTAATCCAGCTGAGATGGACAGGCTATAGCAGCAAGGTGAAGCTGAAAAGGTTGCGAACACATTAGGGCTAGGATGCAAGCCAAGGTGAGAATCCTCCGGAACAAATGCTCAAGGAGCCTCCACTGAAGCTGGCTGAAACCTGCCGTTTTGTTTTGTGGAAAATTCCAGCATTAAAAAACAATGCAAAACATACCAATTTGTGCAAAATAGGGCAAGCTGACTGTACTTCTGAAAAATCCTGCAGTATTAGGAACAGCAAAGAAGTTTCCTGTCCCAACATGGAAAAGGTCTAGAAGTCACCCCTTCTGTCCTAGGGTAGGGACACAGGAATGCTGGCGCACCAAGAGCTTGCTGGGAAGCAGGCAGGCTTCAGCCAGAAGGCAGCACAGCACGGTCAGCTGCCTCCAGCCCCAGTGGCTTGTAGAGAAGGAACAGAAATGTTGCCAGTAAACTTTCTATCTGTGCTGAACCAGCCCTTTACAGAGAAGCTGCTATCAGTATGAACAAAGCAGATACCAGTGGTCTCTCCTGGCCTTAAAAGTTTATCAACAGGTGGAAAATGTTGCTGTTAAGAAGGAATTCAACCTGGCCTTTCCTGAGAATACAAAGTACCATACAATCAGAAAACATCTCTGACCGCTCTTCATTAGCCTCTCCAAGTGCTGCGATCACCATTTTGCAGGTGCACTGATTCTGGACCTTCCTGAGGCAACTGCAAGGGGTCTTTATTTACAGAAACTGCTACATACCTGTCCTCTGGAGACTGAGCACCTCCATGATGTGCCATACTGACCCACTGATCTATAGTACCCTAGAAGGGTACTACGAAACCACGTCCTCTCTCTGACCTTGAGGCATTCTTGCTAAGACAAGGCACTCTGGATTCCCAGTATGTGCTTCTGACATCCTTGAAGTGCTTGACACAGGCTGGAGAAATATCTGGAGCTAAGGCTTAGTGAATCACGTCACTCCCAGTGAATGAACCAAATTATGATGATATACAGATTTAATTCCCTGCATAATCAGCACTTACTGGACACAAGTAAAAAGATACAAGAAACTGAATGAGAAGGCAGTTAGCACTGATTGGAACTACACACATTTTGATTACTTCCTTTTGCAAGTTATTCATAGGATGATGTAATAACAGGTCAAAACATATTTGACTGCCTATCAGTTAGATGTGAGGAATTAAGGAATGCAAGAAATCCACGGATCCTGATCTTAAAAAGCAACAGTTTTACCAGGGACTAGTGTTACAGAATTGGAGCACATCAAGAGATCTGCAGGGATAAAAAACATGGCATCTGTTCTCTAAATCCTATACCGCACTGCGAAGTGCATTACTGTCAAGCACATGGTGATGCTACCTTGCTTGGGCTATGTCCTGGTGATACAAAAATGTGCTCTAAATATATTCAATCTCTCCACAAGTGCTGGCAAAGGGTTTCCAAAAACCTCTGATGACCAAGCTGTGTAGTACTCTTACAGGCTTTTTTCTTTTTTACTGAACTGATGCAATCAACCTGATTTTCTATAAGCAGCAGACTGACAAAAAGAGTAGCACAACATCTACAAAGATGGGACACCTTCCTTATGCCATTAGAAACAGTGGAGTAGCTTGATTCAGCTTTTTGCTCAGAGAAGTCTGCCTGCCTGCAGCAGAATTCACTCTGTTGTATTTCCCCTAGGTTGGTGAAATTAATTGTTGCACTACATTGGGCAGGCAGCTGCGGAGCTCTTTCCCATGCCTGCCAGAGGCTGGCACTGCCAGGCCCCAGCAGTTACACTGCCATAAGGCAGGCAGGACCCCTCTGGATGCACTTGGAAAAGTTATTGTGCAAGCTTCCACTACAAAGCTTCATTATTTGCCTCTCACTGTGCCAGCTGCTCAAGGTACCAGGCAGTACCAACAACTCTCAGGCTAAGCAACCAAGGAACAATAAATGGGAGAAAGAACAAATAATTCTCCTGCTTTTACAGACAGAAAAATTCTGTTATTTACCACACTGAGCTGGGAAATCAATCCTTTGGTCCTGAGCTGAAAAAAAGACCAGCTCCTGCTGCAGACAGTGCCCTGCTTCGTTCCCCTAGACCAGGTTAGGCTGATCACCTCCAATGCAAGGATTTGAGGCTGGGTGTCTCTTCAGCCAGGGCAGATTGACTGTCCTGGAGACAAAATCCCCCTCTGGAAGAAGCGCAGTCTGGGAGGAACAAGGTTGCCTCCTTACCTGGGCCAGCCCGGCTGCATCCCTCCAGGACTAAACATCCCCCCTTGGACGAGGAAGGGGAAGGACAAGGTGAGAAGAGTTTAATCCTTTCAGCTGAGACTCTAGCAGGGATGTTGCTAATTAGCAGAGTGAAGATGTGTTGTGGCTGGTGCGAGACAGACACGTTCTGTATTGCAAGACAGTGTCTTCAATCAGCCCTATCTGTGAGACATGTACACTGAGAGCTTCCCGATCATGTTTGCATTGCAGGAGCCATCCCAGCCATGTCAGCCGAGTCCTTGATGCCTGCTGTGCTACCCTCGGCTCTGCATGAAACCTGTGATGGGATTCTGGATGGACCGAAAGTCTTGGTAGTGAAAACCATTTGCACTGTTCTGATAGAATCAAACTGATTTTGTATAGATGTACAGAGTAGCTGTGGCTTCCAGCTCACATAAAAAAAAAAGACCAGTACTGGAACAGCAACTGCATTTCCCAGGCTTGCTTGGGTATCTTAGAGCAGTGTTGTAGCCACAGCTAACTGGGGAAATGGGGAGTTATTTCCAGCCTCAATGTGAAGAGGGATTGCAGTCCAGAATTGTATATGTGTGCATGTATATCAGCTTTATGCACTGCAGTTTGGGAATATTCCCAGCAGACACTACTAAATTTGGTTGGTTAGTGTCTTGGTCAATTTAAACAGAGATAAATCCAAAGGAGAACAGTTACGTTTTTCTATATCCAAGGAAAACCAAGATATGCACCCATTATATCTGAGAACAGCATACGCTGTGTCCTGCAGTTTAGTTCCATGGATTTTCTTCAGATCCGCTGAAAACATAAAAAGTATCATTCCTAAATTTGTGTCTCTGTGTACTTTTCACTTAAGCTAGGATGCCCCAAATTCCTTAATACTTAAACATATTTATGTGAGGTCAAACATGCCTTACAAACCTATTAACCTGGCATATTCCTGAGACACAGCTAATTGTTTGGCTCATCAGCTCTTGACTAAATCTAGCACTCAGGGTATGAGCTGAGAATGGTAACAGCAACAAGGTGCAAGAGCAACAATCTCACAGAAGTAGAGATTAAAAGTATTCAGCTATGCACTAATGCAGTCACCCAAGACAAGCCCAAGCCATGCGAGGCCAAAATGCGCTTGAAGAAATACTGTAAATAGCAGTGCAGACCTTAGGATGTCTGAGACCTGACAAAGAAATGAGCAGAAAGGGGTGGATGCAGCTCCACCCCTGGTGTCATTCACACTATGCAGGTTTTCATGGGGAAGCAAGAGCAAGGTTTAGTACTTGGTCTGCGCAGATTCCATGTAGCTACTGAGCTTACAGAGATGCTTTGCCCAAATATATCATAAAACATGTAACGATGAAAGAGGGAAATAATGGACACAGACAAAAAGAACAGTAGTGATCTCTGAGGTTCTGCTGGAGGAAGAGGGCCAGGCTGTGGACAAATGCAGCCCAGCTGCAAGGTGCACCATGCCAGGCTGCAAAAAGGAACAGGGCTGCTTTAAAGGTCCTTGAAACAGGCAGAGTGCTGATCCGAAACCATATCCTGGCATCCTGCAAAACACCTCCTGCATTCGGCTCAGCTTTGGAGAATGCCGTCCAAGTTACTAGCCACAAAGAGCTGCTGGATGGGGCCTCCGCAGAGCGCGGTGGGCAGGGGAGGACCGCCAGTTGCCATCCCCGCGCTGCTCGCAGCCCGGCCGGATCAGGAGGAAAGGGGGAAGGGGAAGCGGTGGCAGCCAGCAATTCGCTGGAGAGCCACGGCGCTCTTCCAGTTTGCCCACTAATTACTATTAAGCTCTGTTCCTTTTTGTGTTCCAAGGGGCGTCTTCAATGTGGCACTGCTTCTTGGGCCTTTCATGCGGCTGGGCTAACCTCTGAATAGCAGGCTGCCCCCCCCCCTTCTCCTCTTGCTACCTCTCTCTCCCTTTTTCTTTCCCCCTTTTGCTTTTCTGATAGTATTTTCTGTCCACGTTGTGTAAGGCCCTAAATGAATCTTGACTGCCCCTACGGCCGACTGGAGACACACAAAAGCGGCCCATTCCAGTGGCCACGGCGCCATTGTGTTCCCTAACAATGCACTAATTGGCGGTGACAATCGTGCGGCTGGGGAGGAAGAGGGGGCCGGGGGGACATGGGTCTTTTCCAATCAGTGAGCTGGGTCAATAGAAAGAAGCGAGCAGTGTTAGGAGCAAGACACGCTCTGCTCCCGGCTCTCCCGCACGCACACCTCTACCAGTCCCCAGATCCCCCGAAATTCCTACAGAGAACAGCGAAGCTAATAACTGTAATGGGTGGCTATGCAGAACAAGAGATGTACGAACTAAACGGCTCTCCTCAGTCTCCGAGGCTTTCTCACCATCCCGAGGCAGAAGTTCACGTGCTGCGGACAACGCTGAGATATTCATGGGAAAGAATCACACACAAAGCCGGGGGTGCTGCTACTGCAGCACTCCGTGCTGGGCACATGTGCAAGAGAATGTTCACTCCTGAACAAATGGAGCTTCAAAGCCCTCACTGCTGCACGAGGCTGGTGGGACACAAGGTCAAGACGTGCTACAGCTCCCTGCCAGGCAGCAGGGAGGACCTGAGGAGCGGAGCGTATGGTGCTGCTGAGAAGAGGGGAGTGCACCTGGACAGCATCCTTCAGCACCAGTGGAGCTGAGAATTGAGGACTGAACGGGGCACCAGGTGGCACGGGACTGAGGCTACTCATTGCCCCTGCGGCACCTGCCAGGACTCGGAGGAGGGACCAGCTCCTCCCAGTCTTAAATACAGATTCAGCTGGAGCGCAGTGGTGTACGGAGCCAGCTCCACAGTTCAGAGGCTGATACACCTGATGTGAGAGGCAGATTTCAGCCCCAATCTTTAGCTGTAAAGGTACGGTCTGAGTCAGGAAATGGGATGGACAATACTGCTGACATAGGATATGAGAAGTATGGCCACAGAGAGCAAGACTCATATAGTTGCCAAGGCAGAAAATTAGCTCAGCCAGTTTAGAGACAGGGGGTCAGATGTTGAAGGGCTCAGCACCTGCCAACTCATGTTTTGCAAACAGTCTGTACCAGCCCTCCCAGAAACAGGAGCACTCTGGTTCCCAGCGGGGAAAGCAAGGCAAGCTGGGCCAACAGCATCACTAAGGTTTACAGAGGCCTCCAAAAACTCCCTTCTCAACAGAAGTGTTTTTATTCTTCTGGCTAGCTGGTTTTGGAGAAGCATTATCCAGAGCAGAGTCAGGAAACAGAGTCTCCCAACCCTCAGCAGACAGCTATGGGGGGAACACTTCTGCTAAATGATCTGGTGGAAAAGAATGATCTTCATTTGGAAGGTAGAAGCAAAATGCATTGCCATGCAGTAGGATCTAACCGGAGAACCACATCTAGTGGAAGAGCAATACTTCTCTGCAGCAGTACTTTCCTGCAGCAAGGCTAACAGGTCCCATGTATGACCACGGCTTGCAGAATAAATGTTGCCACAACTCCAGAAGGGTAGAGATGAGTAGGGGCTACAAAGGAAAGCTGCAGATCCATGAACAGGCAAAGCACTGTGTCTGGATCCAAACTCCTCAGTGCTCTGACTGACTGGGACTGGCATTTCAGTTTCCACTGCATGTAAACACTGAGTTCAGCTGTAAAGTCTGGTCCCGCAGCAAAAATGTTAAGAGGATGCCTACGGTGAGCCTAGGGTGAGAAGCGTAGCTGTGACACCCTAGAGCTGAAAGTGTGCTGAGTCCAGGATGGGTGATGCAGAAATCCTGGGACTCTGGACTCCTGTCCTTTTTAGCTTCACAGCCACACTTAAGCACTGTATAATGTTATCTTTCAGCCTTTATGGGTCCTTGTTAGCACTTCTATGAAACACAAAAGGGTATTTCAGTTCAGACACAAGCCTGCTCCCAGCAGAAACCCTCATCTCCACTGTCTGGAGGGCAGATTCATTAGGTTCCTAAAACTGCGAGGTAGTAAAATATCCTCCCTGAAACAAAGCCATTGGTTACCTGCTCTGAACATAGCAAACGTGCCACTTCTGCTCCCTCTCCCCTAGCAGGCCTCCATGCAGCTCCTGTCGACAGCTATGGAAACATTCTCACAGATTACCACTGGAGCTGGAAGAGGGCCTTATATAGAGACTTCTTTGCCTTCCCTTTCCCCTAAGCCCTTCACAGAAGTACTTTATTGTTTTATGACAGTGCAGTAACACTTGACATAAATTTCTAAGCACACCTAACAATGTCAATACTGTGTAAATATCTGCAGTAGAGACCCATACTTTTATTGTAATTTCACTCTTCCTGCTATCACCCAGGTTAACTCTGTGCTGAATGCACATGCAGTCACTTCATTTTACAAGTAATCTGCCAATTTTATAAACCGCTACAGCTGTCGTCTCTAAACACTGAAAGCTCAGCTCTAGTTCTTTCAAAACTGCAGCTTTCATTGAAGTCAGCAGAATTTGTATATACTTAAAGGATCGATCGTGCCGTCTGTTAAATCAGAGATGAACGTTCTTCAACAGTGCAGAGTCCAAGCCAGAACGGGACATTTTGCAATAAGTACACAACAAACAACATCCACCCAAGAAATTGGGTTGCAAGCAATTGCATGCCAATGTCTGATGACAGAATGGCGCTGGGTTCTCAGTTCTTTTACCCTAACCTTGCTCCCACAGGGCTGTCCTTGGTTCACAGAAATCAGTAGGATTACTTAACAGTGCAAGGCACAATTCAGTGAAGAGACATGAATTACATTTCCAGCTTTCATCACTATACTTCAGGTATGTCACAGACGAGATTAATTTATAACCTTTCACGCTATGAAAACAATTTAGACTGAACTGTTCCATGCACACTGATTACATCTATTACTTTCTTACACACTCAGTAACTTGCACTTTCTTACATTTAAACAATGTTTAGCATTATTAACAATTCCTTCCTATTCGCCTGTAAGCACATCATATTGTATATTTATATGATAAAGATCTGGGAACTTTCAAGTCAGTCTGGAGTTCAGTCCTTAACACAAACTCTTATCTGACTTCTCTTGCTTTCTAGATGAGCCTCATAACTTCATTTTTAATATCTGAGGCTAATGTCTCAGGCTCAATATAGAAAACAAAGAGTCACTATAAACATTACCAGATTTTTAGCATGTTTGCAGCCCCAATGACAAAGTTTATATTTGCCTATGCTTAAAATGGTTGGAATTTACTCCTACTTGCCTTGGAGACTTTGTCTGGTTTTACTTGTGACACCTGATTATCTTGAGATGCTTTTCACCACCCTCTCTGAGTGGTAATACTCAGACCTCTAGATGGAACCACTACTTCAGAGAGTATTTAGTTAAACAAGAACTATTTTAAAAAGACAGTCCAAAGCTATGCGCAAATACTCCCAGAATATTTTCATTTGTCTTCAATATGTCTTTCACTGAAAAGTTACACTGGCCCTCAAACCTGGAAGGGCCTTCTCTGTCTCTGAGGAAAGGAGGAAGCTAGATCCTCTGAGGTTAATCTGTTGCTGTCATTGAGATTGTACCATACACATGACAGAAACTTGAAAATCTGAATGATAAAAGAAAGTGTTTCCTTGAGCCTGGAGCACAGTCTGGACAAAGAGTTTGTACTATTTTAATTCAGGCACTCTCCTCAAGACTTATTAAATGTCTTTAATTTCCTCAAACAAGGGCTATATTCTAGTTCTGCCACCTTTCAGAAAACCAGCTCCCTACAAAGAATCAAATACTGTTAATTTTTGTCTAAGAGCTAGAAACGTAACTTTTTAAAACAGAACTGACCTTTAAGAGAAGAGCTTGGTTTGGCATGGGCAGATGATATGAACTATACAATCACGCATGGGACTTGGCCATATGGGATGATCAATATTCCTGGCTCAACCCATTGCAAAGCATTTGAAGTGCAAAGAGAACATGAAACAACAAAATCCAAAAGGCTGTTAGAGCTAAGGGATTATGAGATTTGTCCATGATATAGCATCCCCAAACATCTAAGTTGATATGATCGCCCTACAACACTGTCTCACCAGCATGAGGGGTGTCAATCAGGAACAAGATAGTTAGACACTCTGTAAGTGCCAGTTTGTCCCCACACTGCTCAGAATCAGAAGCAAATGCTAATTTTGCTTCTATTTTCCACAGGACCTGTAGGGCATGCTCCAATTCACAGTCTGACTGGTATTTTTTGTGGCCTGCTGAGTTGATAAATTAGCACAAAAGACTAATAGAAGGTTGACCGAACTACTCAAAACCTACCCCTTTTGTGGGATGCGTGTGCAGGGGTTAAGAATAGGGCTGCCAATGTAAGGTTTTGTTGGCAGAGCTGCACTTCACTGTAGGGCAGAGCTCTCATGTAATGACAATGTACAACAGGGAGAAAAATCCCAGCACTTCAGCTCCTGATGAAAACAAGAGTAACAGTGCTTGAAACCACAGCCCCAAGTTGTCTGTGACAGCTACTGGGGTATGTCCTTCCAGTAACTCATTTCAGTGATGGGTTCATACACTGAAGCAGAGCAAAACAGGGAACTGAAGAGGCAAAGAGGAGAAAAGCCATGGAGGGGACCAACAATACCCTTCTCCCCTGCCCCTCTCCAAGAAAAAAAAAACTGAAAAAAACCAACCAAATTGCTCCTCCCATGGTGCCTAAGACTCCATAATCTGTGTTGATGCTTCCTTTCTAGCATTTCCTACAGAGTGAAGAGGGGAGGCAAAGTGGCAGTGAAAGCTGAAAAATGTGTAGTAACAGGATTTGCTCACCTTGTAAAGCAAATAAGGAGGAAGAGAAGGTCTTGCACATGGTTTTCCTGTGTGATGTCCTGGTCAAACATTAACCTGTTGCCTGTAGCCAATTCATCACAGAGATGTAGTCCAAAAGTGCCTGCAGGAGAAAGGATTGACATTCCTGGTGGACTTCTGGTCCTTCTGAGGAGCGGCAGGAGGGCAGTGAGGGAAGGGATGCGTCCTTCTCTTTGAAAGACAGGAGAGCATGGGACTGGGTGCAAATTTCTCTGGGGACCCTCACACAGGGTACTTAGGTCTGCAAGTTCTACCACAGCTCAACACCAAATCCACAGCCCTGGAAAGATGCTGAAGCTTCTTACCTGGTGCACTGGGAGAAGCAGCCCCCAAGAACAGCAATTATACCTGCTCCTCCATCCATCAGATGGAGAGCTGTGTAAGCAGGAAAGCACTTACCCCGCAGGCAAAATCCTGTCCTCCCAGCCTTTCAGTGGGCCCTGCAGTGAGCTTGGAAGAACCTCTCTTACTTAGGGTCCAAGGCTTTTTAACCTGGAGCTTGCAGGAAGAGGTCCACATGGCAGCCATGCAGTGGAGAGCAGCCTCCCCATGGCTCCAATGAGCTGCTTACCCAAAAGTGCCCAACAACAACTCCCAATAAGTTTTCCTGGAAGGTGCTGGGGCTCAGCACCTTCAAAAATCTGGGCATTTGTGGCTGTCAAACTCACTTAAGAGAGTGAAATGTAAATTCAAACACACAAAGCCTGATGCAGTCATTGACGGCATTTCCAGAGACCTTCTGCCTCACACCCAATAAAAATATCACAATTCACTTAGATTTTGAAGACTTTTACCAAGATCTAAGTATTTATAAGGAAACTAGCACTCTTACAAAACTTGTCCTGCACATGGTGCACTACCCAGCAGAAGGCAGATTAAAAAGGAGAGGAGTAATTTTTTTGTAGTGTTTATTGAGAGATGCCTTTATACAGAAGGAACTGGTGCTCTGATGCTTTCACAAGTGAACCCAAATAAACCCTGCTCAAGTTATCAACAAGCAATTCAACTCACTGAATTTAAATTACATTATTACACATCAATAATAAATTAAGACTATCGCCTAGTAGTTGCAGATAATTTAAACAAAATCCTTGTCAAAAGTAAAACAACAACAACCAAACAACAAAAAAACCCCACAAAATAAAAGACCAATGAAACACACACAACAATGTTGCCAATAAATTAACAGATGGAGTAGCACACACATATAATGGTTTTCAAAAAACTTACGGTGCTGGAGGTGAGCTGGAGCGCTGGTGGGAAGTAAGCCCAGGCCAAAGGGGCCAGTACCAAACCCTGAGCTCTACCTATCATGCCCGGCTTCCCTTGGCCTCAAACTGCTTCAACTCTACTGGTGCTTATCTGGAAACTGCCTTTACCTCTTCAAATGTGCATTTTGCTCATTAATTCTTACTTTTGCTTAGCTCAAGTACAGAAGGGCCTGGTATAAGCGTACCTAGCGTAAGAGGTATCAATGCCACTCAAAATCAGTCTGAAAACACTTTAGTTGAAGCAAGATCGACTTCATAAACAAGTGCATAAGCAAAACTGAAATAAAGCCTTTCCCCACCAGAACAGTGCTATGCATTCAATGATTTACATTGGTTCAACACACATTAGACAAAAATAATTAACTAAGCCACTTATAGCTGTGTATACAGACGAGACCTCTATATATAGACGTCGGTCCTGGACAGTTAACAGCCTTCCAGGCCTGAATTTCTCCAATGCTGCCCACAAGTGGTATTCTGAGTTGACTTAATGGCCACCTTAGGGACCAGGAGGAAACCTGCATATTAAGATATGACTCAAGCCAGTGTGTGTGCACACCAGGGTTTTCAAGTAAAGAAGGACTTAGCACACTATCTATCATCCAGGCTGTCTGCTCACTACACTATTAAAGTGCAGGGAAAACAGTGCCACCGTCAAATGGGGATTCTGCTACTTGGGGTCAAAAGTGGCCTTAAAAGATCCCAGTTAGTACAGACACATGCCCAAGATGAACACACACAGGATGTGAGTTAGCTGTAGACTTTAGCAAATAATGCTCAGATTTAAGCAGGCTAACTCTCTCCCTAAGGTAATGCAGACAAAAACCCCATTGGCTTAGCCTTCAAGAAACAAGGCTGCATTAAAACTAAAGTTTGAGGAAATGCCCTCACTGCCACAGTCATGAACCCAGCTTTACCACGTGGGACCCTCTCATCACATGGCACAGGCCAGCCAGTGGTTCCAAGAGGAGCAAAGCTGCACATTACCTGATCCTGCTTTAATGCCCAGTGCTTGCCATTATTATATATCCACAGCTCTGATGTTCTCACATTAGCACAACCTCATTTGCAGATGAAAAAAAGCCCAGCAAGTCTCCAAAACGAAGGTAATAAAAACAATGCCCCCCTCCATGCTATCTTTTCTCACATTTCCCTCTCAAAGCACAGACAGTAAACAAATTTTATGGTAACCACTCCTAGCGAGATGGAAACTGCCATGAGCAAGGGTTTAGAGTTCTAACACCAAACATGCTCCATCATGGCAGAGCATTCCTGACAAAATTCTTCATTGTTGAAAATTTAAGGCACCAAATTAAGCAAAAGAGAGGAGTTTCCATGCAGCTTGGCATCTTCAGAGCTGGTATATACAGCCTGCAGAGCTTACTTCATGAGGACAGAACAAGCAAACTGATTAATTCAGCTGCCCCAGCAAAAGAGCATGTGCAGCCACAGGAGAGTTTCAGCTTAAGCCTACAAGTTAATCAAACAGCAGATTCAATCAGGAAATCCAAAACAGGAAGATAGAAACTAATATACAGTACTGTAAGGCACTCCTACTGGGAAGGGAAAATTGGAAGGCAAATTATGAAGGAGAAAATGATAGAACTTGACTAGCTCAAAAGCAGTCATCAGCTACGAAGCTGAAGCCTAGCTGTAGGCTCAGCACTGTGAGCCAAGGCAGAGACGCAGAGACAGAGAGACAGAGAGACAGACAGAGAGACAGACGGAGAGACAGACAGAAAGAAAGAAAGAAAGAAGGAAAGAAAGAAGGAAAGAAAGAAGGAAAGAAAGAAGGAAAGAAAGAAGGAAAGAAAGAAGGAAAGAAAGAAGGAAAGAAGGAAAGAAGGAAAGAAGGAAAGAAAGAAAGAAAGAAAGAAAGAAAGAAAGAAAGAAAGAAAGAAAGAAAGAAAGAAAGAAAGAAAGAAAGAAAGAAAGAAAGAAAGAAAGAGGGGACTGACTGGCTTGCAGCTGAGCAGCAGAAACAAGAGATAAGATTATGATGATTATTCAATTACATTTCTTTTAGCGAGATCAACAGTCGGCTGCAGTACAGATCATGACCTTGGAAAGCCCAGGAAACTCAGTGGCTTCTGTTGCTATAGGGAAGAAGCAAAGTACAACTGTGCAGCTTCCCCATCATCAGACATCCTCTGTTGTTTTTGTTTTAAGCCCTTCAGGACATTATCATAAATCCATTATAATGCACACAATAACCTAGTACTATTTACTAAGAGGAGCCTTGATATGAGCAGCTCTAGAGGTACTCTGACGACTCACTTCTGAGAGGGCATACTGTGCAGAATGCAAGTTCCTCACCAAAAAGCATCTGCTCTTATTTTTATCAGAAACCCTCACAACTGCCAGTTCCTATCAGTCCTGCCAGCCAGGACGCTGTGTTACACCATAAAACCATCATTTTTCACCAGCTACGAGAGACAAAGAAAAGAGAAAGATTTCTGCATAGGGGATCCAAAATTCTTGATCTGCAGATCAGAGCCTACCTCTAGGTAGGTGTTTATCTACATTAAAAAGCTAGAAGGTTGGGTTAAAGCAAAAAAGAGGGAGAATTGAGTAAGTTTATCTACAGTATCCTGCATTAAATAATCTCAGACTAACTAAAGTGAGATGATAATTTTCTAAGTAGTTGTAAAGTCAGGCTACAGTCCCTTGCAGTAAAGCATTCTATTTCTACAGTGATTTGTAAGTTCTGTAAAACCAAGTAAGAGCAGTAACTGGACCTACAAATCAATTCCTCCTCCTCCTTAAGTAAAGGAAGCGCCTTCTTTGTGAAGGAGACAAACAGCACATTTTATTTTTGATTCACAGTGAAATGCTACTGTTCAAATTTATTTCTTGTATGGGCAGGATGGGACTAGAAGCACGTATACACAAATTCCATCTCTGTGCATGTGTGTGGGGGACAGATATGCATAACTTGGAAAGGCCATAGGTACTTTTCCAGCTGGTGCCCACCTAGAAGTCTGCAGAGCATGCACAAGGCTGCAGAATGGGAAAACAGTACACTGGTGACCAGTATGCACCACTACATTACATTAGCAGAGACAGTCATGCAAGATACAGTGTTATACAAAATCCAAACCACCTACAGAAGCATGGGCAGTGTCTCTACCAAGCAGGAAAACCATCCTTTTGAGGTCTTTCAAGAGTTAGCAACATGAGTGGTAGTTTCTGTTTATTCTTCCACCCTACAGCCCTAAAAATTGAACAAGGCTCACTCCTACTTCACCAACAATTCCTGAAGGCAGGACTGGGCCTTTAAGCTCTTGAAAGGCAGAAACAGAAGACTGCATCCTACTCATCCACATGGAATAACTTCTTTTGGATAGGAGCTAGGCATCCCTGAGATGAAAGCATCCACTTTACAGTCTGCTCCTATAGCTACAGGAAGAAGCTCTATTACTTTTTCAAGGTGGAAAAAGGCATTTAGAAACCATCTCATTTACAATTGTACTGGATTAAAAATAGTAATATCCGATGTATTTTGTACATTATCCATTCACAAAAAGCTTTGGGTGCTGCCAGCATATCAAAAAACATGCTTTTGCTTTGCTCTTTGTTCTTAGCAATGCAGAGGTTCCACACTCACCACTAATTCCAATGAATTTTCTGACAACAAATGCTTTTTTCCCCTCTAAATCTCAGATAACAAAGTAACACTGTTCTGCAATAGCTGCACAAATTGAGTAACTCCAAAGCTGTCCACTGTTATTCCAGAATTTAACTAGAATATCTAGCCACCCACATCACTGACACTTCAGACATCATGGCATCTATAAAAGTAATCAGTACTTTGCAATGCCTAAACTTTGATTCCTTGATGCAATAGGGTATTCCACAGTGCACACGAGAACACTTTTCTAAATCAGAACATGAACTGGTGCTATAAAGTATCTTAAGTTCCAAAGCATTATGACACGGAAAACATAACTTTTTTTTTTCTTTAATGACCCATCATTACGTCTAGAGCTAAATCAAAATAGTACCTGCCAGATTCCGACAGTCTGAGCTACTGACTTTGCCACAGGCTGCAGTGACACACACTGAAAAACGTAGGAGTGTACTGTTTATTCAGCCAGTACCACTGTAGTTCCTGTTTACATGACTCATTCCACAAGACTTGCTCAGTGTTTGCATATATGAACATGCAGGGAGTTCTTCACGTGGGAATGGACTTGGAAGGAACATTATATCCTTAAGGATGACAGCTGAAAGTAACTCATTTCACATAAAGAACAGTGAGCTGCGTGAAACACAGATGTCCCTGTGTAAGGGAAGTATTCATTTTAGTGACAAAGGTGCATCATTCACCAAGTTTATTAAATATAGGAATCCCTATACTACTCTGCCAAGAGCATGGAAAAACCCTCACTTCCTTCCAAAGAGTCCCAGTGGGAGAAAGACTTCTGGAAAAGAAAGGCACTGGTTGTCTAGTGTATACAGATATAAACATGCTTCTATATATATATAGCAGTTGTGCTGAAATTTGAGAAAGCTCAGATTCAGCTACTTTCTTCACGGGAGGTTAGAAAAAGCAACCACTTACACTCCAGTACAAGGCAGTTTGTTTGTAGCTTTCTAGTCTCTAATGTAAGCATGATGTACCCTGTTCTTTTATTTAAAATACTTAGCAATTAGTGAGCTGCTTCAATGATCAATACTGCTTTCTGCCTTGAATACAACAGCCTGCATATCACATAGGAAGCAAAGATCAGTATTCAGCATTTTAACAAACCTATGTGAGAGAAGAAAAATGCACATGCATGTGACTAGCTTTTTTCTTCTGAAACCATATTTGCTTTCTGTATATATATGTGTGTATATATATATGAATGCATTAATATGTATATAATACACATATTACTGCAGGGTCTGGAGAAAAAGTTAAGAATATGAACTGGAATGAGGAAGATCTCTAAGTCCTCACTAAAGGTGAAATCACACAAACTGAACACTATCAGCGACGATATGCATCACTGCAATCAAATCCATCACATACTTCTCTTTCATAATATATGTAATTTATCATTTTTAGTACTTCCCCGTATTCCACGTGTATGAGGCAAAACCATACCTTGAGGCAGTTTGCTCTCTACTAGAGAAATTACTAGAGAAGTATGAAATCCCCTAGAGCTCCCAGAGAACTCAGGACACACATTGGACATGAACACAGCAAACTAATGTTCCACAAATTTGGAGGTATCTTCTAGGTAACTTGGGCAAGAACACTTTCCCAACTATTGGTGTAGTAGGTTCAGGTCAGATGAACATGCAAAGTAAATTTCACCTCACAAAAACAAAACCAATGTGGACAGTTAAAAGTTCCTCAAACATGAGACTAGATGAGACCTAAACAAGAGGTTGGAATGTCATGTTACTGGAGATAAGGATGTGACCCCACACAGATCAAGAATAAGCACTGTAAAGCAGAATGGACTTCGGTGACACAGCTTGACAGATACACTTAGCATGAACAAAAACCAGCAGCAAGTACCCTGCTTATCCACTTATGTAATATTCCACTGGGGTGGTTATAAATATGTAAATACAGCTAAAGAAGTTATTCTGCATCTTATGCTAGCAAACATCCTGAATAAGGTTTGATGGGAGATACTTTTCTTTCCTCCAGGAGGAGTGACATGTAAATGCACTGATATTTTAAAAATAGCACTCTGGAAACACAAGGAAATGGAACCATGTGTCCATATCAAAAGGAACAGGTGGGCTTAAAATCATTCCTGCCCTATTCTGTGACACACTTTACCAGAACCTCTGCCAAGGCTAATAATAAATAATACACATAAATAAGTAGATGATCGGTCAGTTCTAAATGAACATCAAAAACAATGCATTAATGGCAGCAAATACTTTCTGCCTTGAGGAAAAGTCTTCTCCAGAGATGGAAAAGAAAAAGAGAGGTGCTTAATTAGCTAGACATAAAGCATTTCAAGTATGTTTTGCATGAGAGCTAGCGGCTGAACTTCAATGCAAAATGCAGTTTAGCCGCTTATAATCCAAAGCCGACAAGGCTTTACGGCGACTTTGGCAGCTGCTATTCATAGCTGGAGAAGACCAAATATTATTTTGCAAAAAAGATTTTTGCCTAGCTAAGCTGAGAGGTTGCTTGAGCTGGCAGCTGAGGAAGAGGTTCTCTTCAGGCTGGCCACTGCCTTAAGGAACTCATGTGTTCTGATATGATAACTCAAACATGTTGCAAGACTCTTCAAAGTTTTCATCCATATTCAGTCGCCTCCAGAAGGATTTCTGCTTCTTCTGCAATTCTTTACGCACACACCTGGGGCATGGTACAGCCTTCACTTTGCATTCAGAGTGGAAGACAGCACCACAGCTTTCACACCTGCAAACACAAATTAGCGTCAAAATTGAATGACAAAATAAGACCGGAGCATGCAACGGACTTCACATGGACTGTGGACAGTAGGCATTCCTTCAAACAGTTCTGGTAGCTCAAAGAGCGTGCTACATTTCAAAAGTGCGCAGTATCAAAGGGCAGTGTCTTGCTCACATCTCTGCCGGTATAAAGCTACTCAGGAGTACTTGCATCCATATGTACTTGCTGAGAATCTGTCCCAGTGCTTTTCCTTCACCTTACAAGATTAATATTTATCTCTTCTTATTAATTAGCATTCAGGTTATCACAGGATAGATATAATTTTTGATTTATGAAAGAAAAGTTTGCTACTTTGGTCTGTAAATGAAGAATAACATTATTCATTTCCAGCATTTAGAACAGTCAAGATATGACAGTTTTGTCAATGAATTTCCAGGGGTCAGCTGTTCTGGAAGGAGTAAAACAGTCAAGTCTACTTCAACAGCAGGAAAAGAAATCACTCCATACAGTAAAAATGAAACAAAGAATGGCAGGAAGTATTTTCTGCTGTGTCCCACAGAAGAACCAGACTAGATGGTAATGCATGTAATGTCATAGTAGATCAAGCCTCCAATTCTACATAGCTGTGCAGCAACGAAATATCCGGCAACCATGGAGTGAGCTAGAGCTGAGCAGATGGACATTTTCTCAGCTTTTCAACGCAAATAACTGTATAATGACAAGTAAGTCACTGTATTGCTACAGTTCCATAACAATATCCAAATGAAAACAAATGAATAAATGGATGAGTGTCAGAAGTGCAAAGTCTTAGATTATTGTTGTGTAATCAAAGAAAGCAACAAAACATCAAACTTCAGAGCAGTTCTTGAATATAAATGAGGAGTGGTGGTTAGGCTGGTGATTTTTGTGGGGAGTCTTGCAATGCCTCATTCTCCTTATCCACAGCTACCGTAGTCAAATGTCTATATGAGAATCTTGGCATCCATTGTTATACTCTCACTGGTTTTTGTTTGTTTGTTTGTTTTGTTTTTTTTACTTGTTGAGGAATTTTTCTTTCTTTTTGTTAGAAATAAGGTTAAAGTTATCAAGATTGTGAAAAAAAAAAAAAAAGAAAATATGAAGCAACAAGCTTCAAATGTTGAGAAGCCATAAGGCAAATAAAAGCCACTTTTAAAACAAATAGCAGTATTTGGCATACAGTCTGGAAAGAGTTACGGAGAACTCTGTAAGTTAACACAACCTGCTTTGTTAACTATGATAGCTACATCTGCATTTCACCTGTAACTTTTAAAAAGTGGTTCTTGAGATGGCTTTAGGATTTACTCCTGGATCCAAAGATAGTCTAACTTTAGTAACAGATGAGCTTTGAGATGGCTATACTGAGGTCTGAAGAGGCAGATTTCTAGCTAGCACAAATTGACAGAATTCAACTAGCAAGGTTAAAGAACTTAAGTACAGTGCTAACTACTATGCTCTGTTGTGCTAGAACTTGACGTACTCTTATTAATGTGTTCAGCTCGTGAGTCTGAAACTAACTGTTTTTGAAGCAAGAAACTGGCTCACGCAGAGATATTTCTCTTTCTGAGCACATGAATGATGAAGTATGTTATGGCTCTGACCCAGCGAAGCACATAAACGTGCTTGTGACTAGCATCACAGTGATCTCTTTGCAATTACTGATTCGAGTAAAATTAAGCATGCACTTATATGCTTTGCTGGACTGGGATCTCTACCAACAGACACACTAATGGATGAAGGAAAGACAGAGAGGCCAGACGTGTCTTGAAAACTTTACATCATTCTGACCTGACACTAATGGTGATTTTATCAAGCTAATTCTCCCTTGTTAGTCAGCAATTTGCTGCACTCTAGAAGTTGCTAGAGGATAATGATTGATGAGCAGTGTAATTTTGTGCTTTTGCACTGCCACTCCCTATGCTCATTCAGTATTTCTCCACAGCACTTAATGAGGTGACAAAAGTTATCAAAATTTGCTGCTAGAACGGTTGCCAGAAGGATTAAAGGAGTCAGCACACCTGCTCCTCCCAATGAAAGGCCATCAACAGAGAAAACAATGATTTACGGTGTTTAAATTAATATGAACTCATGTTTCAGAAGTAAGCAGTGGAAAAAAGTAACAAACTTCTTTCATCCTGCTCAAAACCAAAAGAGAGAAAAAAAAAGTCTGCGCTGTTATTTATTAGCGGTGGAACAACAGCCGAAGCTCTGACTGGGTGGGACCCCACACTGCAAGGCACTCAGCAGAGGCAGTGCAAACAGCCAGCCCCTGCAACTCACAGCCCACAGCACTGCTTCACTGAGGAAGAGCCATGGAAAAACCTGAAGAACAGAGCTCTGAGGTGAAGTGCAAACTACCTCTTGCTCTCCCGAGGGGCAGGGAGAGAGGATGTCTGAGTGAGCTTTCACTGTATAACAATAACAACTGCCAAATGAAAATAAATAAATAAATGGATGACAGTGTCAGAAGTACAAAGTCTTAGATTACTGTTGTGTAATCAAAGAAAGAAACAAAACATCAAACTTTAGAGCAGTTTTCTCCTCACTGCTGAAGAAACTCAGTCACATGAGGCTAACGTTGAACCTGTATTTGCATGGATGGCAGATTACTCCTTGCCCAAGCCGTCTGTGCCTTTGCTTTTCATTGTACCAAATCCAGTCAGTTTCAAATGATCCTGGTAATTTCAAATGGTTGACCATTCCCAATCTCACTGGGAGAAAATTTTCAGTGATAACAAAAAAACCCCACCAAATTATATTCCATTTTAGAATATCGCAAGCAGATTTCTTCTTTAATCCTGACGTCTAAATTTATCTCCATCGTAGCATCAAAAATGGAAGGGCCACTAGTGCTAAGAATAGCCTGCTGTTCCTGCTTCGTCATGTGTTCTGAAGTCTTTTCCTTGTCATGAAGAACTCGGACAGATAGACACTGCTCTTCCAATAATACATTTGTGTATCTAACAGCACAAGCTTCTTTCTCCATGTGTTCTGAAACAGAGGCAATAAATCCTAGAAAAGCAGTAAGAGTCTCTCTCTCACTCAAATGATTTGATGTAACATGCAGGACTTGCAGATTCAGATGGTTACACACTGGCAGAGTATCTCTCCAAGTGCAGGAACCTGCACTCCACAAGGCTAATCAGGCACTAAAGTGCACATTAATGCTGAGCTGCACTTAGGTGTTGATCCTTGATCCCATATTCAGTTCTGCATCACTATCTTTGGAGTTGCAGAGCTCGCACTTAAAGGCATTGGTAAACTCTGTCTCTGCGATTAGAGTGACATTTTTCCCTTTGTGCACAGCTCCAAGTAAGCTCCTTTTTGATGACACTGGTGCTTTTACACATGCGAAAACTCAAATACCAAGTGCAACAACTTAATTGCTCCATCAATTGCCTTTCTGCTGAAACGCCACCAGGAAGCTACGGGTACAATGATGGGGAAGGCAAAGAAAAGAATCCAGGAGCTGGATTAGCAGCAGCTGTACTTTGTGAAGGAAACAGCAGCACCTGTGTTAGGAAAAAAGGGTGTTCCACATGCACTTCTAAATTGAGACTCCCTTTTGAAAACTGATCTCACAGAGCTATTTCTAAACCATTCTTATTCTTTTGTAGAGTTTTTGACAGAGAAAAAACACAGCATGGGTGGAGTACACAAACAACAACAACAACAAAAGACAAGAACTGCCTTTGCTACTTTTTAAGAAGGTAGAGAACAAAATAAAAATTATAAAAAGCGGCTTTTTTTTCAGGCTGGCAAACTGGATATCTGCACAAAAGTAAACACGTAGATGCCTTTACGTGGCTAATATTTCCCTGATGAAGGACAAAGAAAAATGTCAATCTTCCTGCCTGTAACTGCCAGCCAGTTGTTACTTACTGAGACCACTACCAAGAACTGTTCTCTGACTCTCTAAAACCACTCTACAACTAGCTCTTCACGTGCGAGTTCCACAGTTTTTCTTCATTGTTGTTTTCAAGCCTCAGTATGCCCAAATGCTTTTATTTTCCTGGAAAAAAAATACATTTTGTGGTCTGCAAAAGGCTCATGTAATAGTTAGTACATATAGTCATTTTTTCCTTAAACCTCATTGTTTTCATAGGTAATTTATGGTTCAGGTCCTACTTCTGTATCTTGACGACTTCTTTTGCTAGAGGCCAAGAAGTCTGCATCTTTTGTGAAATTTCTATGTACCACAGTTAGTAATGAGTCCACAGCCATTCAGGCTTTTCTTGTTTCCTTATGTAATAAATGATACTGCACATTAATAGTATCTTGCTATTTCTCAAACATTATCTGAAGGATCGGTGAACACGGACTGTTATTCACATACCGACTTTCAGCCTTCTCAGACAGCATCTGAAATAGCTTCATCTCTATTTTGGTGTTTTCTCTCTTTTCTCTTTTTCTTGACCAATTCTATCAAGATGATATAGGGTGTTTCATGTTTTAATGATATTTTACTTGTTTGAAAACTGAAGTAATATAAGTGCAAAGAACTATTCATTTCTCTAAATAATTTCTATTGCATTGAAAAGTGTGTTAAGAGAAAGGCCACAGCTCTCCATAGCCAGAGAAGCATTATAATGCTCTTCTCATTATCACTAGCTGCAAAGGAAAAGCCTTTCTACAATAAAAGCACAAAACCACTCCTTATGTGCTGAAGAAATGCCCACATTATTACCTAAGTCTGGACATTTGGAACATATAGATGCAATTTTTGATAAACTGTAAATTCTGGTAAATCCCTCACACTGCACAGGCTTATGGGTCAAGTAATTCTAGATTCTGCTCTACCAATTGATCATACTTCTGTTTCTCCCCACATTGTGCCATTATTCAGGTCCTCACAGGTATGATCAGAGGGGCATGCCCAAAAGAGGGGGTGCAACACAAAGAGGACTGCCTCAAAGAGCTTCCAACTTAAACAGACAAAATAAACTGGGGATGATCAATTCATGACCCACGATGAAAGACAGTTTTGTCTTCTAGGAACCTTACAGGTTGGCAGGATAACCACTGTGACTGATGGGATGAAGCTGCTGGGACCAGCAAAGTTTATTAGGATAGCTTTCGTACAGCAGCACATGGGCTGCACCAGTCTGGCTTCCAAATACCAACCTGGGAATCAAAGCAGATCATGGCTATGCTGTTCAGTCCTGGAATGAACAAACAGTGGATGACAGATAGACCGCCATTCCTGTTTCACAAATACGAAACGAGGTGACAAATAGACGAGGTGAACTGACTTGCTTAAGGTAAGCCAGAAGCAATTACAAGAGAAGGGCAAAGAGTTCTCCCTTGTCTCACTGCAGCACCATATTCACCTGCCATCCTTTCCCTTCTAGTTTTATACACTTTTTTTTTTTCCACAGCAGAGCAACTTCCTCTGTGCCAAGCCTTAAACACATTTACTCAAATGAGTAATTTACTCACTGTGAGTATTTACTTTAAAGTAATTTCAGTAAGGATTTGATGCAGGATGGAGCCCCTCATTGCCTAAAATTCTTCAGATTATTTTAATTCCCTCTTGCAGAGTACAAACAAGAAAAAAACCCAGAGTTGTTCATTATACTTTCCTTAGATTATGTTATACTTTCACTAAGAACTATAAATATTAAGCCACCTTTAACTCAGTTACTAAAAAGACAACTGGCAGAGCAAACCACAGTAGCTTAATGAGGACTTGCCTAGGGATTCCAGCAAGAACACCATCCCACACAATCCACATGTACATGTCTGCAAGATATTTCCGAATTGCTCAGCTGAGAGTATTGCAGGCGTGCCCTTCAGAACTCTTAAGAGACTTTTAGCAGAACACAAGGAAAAAGAAAATGGACTAGACTGTGTTCACTTGCAACACAAAAAAAGCCTCAAAGGCAATCAATGCCTGACATACACGTGCAACAATATTATTACAGTTGCCTAGGAACCGCAGCGATGAGCCTGCCTAAGGCGGGACACTGATGTAGTAAATGAATGGAAGAAAGTTGGCAGTGATATGGCATTGATTTGTCCCTATAAGGATCTTGTTAGGATAATGCCTTTTATGATAAACTTATAGCCTACCCAGTCCCTGAAATATGAAATAATTACATCTCAAATTCAAATTCACTCAAATTAATTCAGTGCTCAGGGAGCTAGCACAAATAGAAATGGCAATCCAAAGCATAATTGTATTTTTCATTTCTATATACCTCCTTGTCAGGGGGTTACTCTTAGTATGCTAACATAGCTTAAAGATGCTCCTTGTTTATAAGGGAATGGCTGGGTTTTGGGCTGGCTCAGAAGCATACAGAAAGAGCATAAATAACTGCAGCCACCAACCATCAGCCCAGTTCACGTTCTGTGGGAGCTGATGCTGGTTACAGCTGCACTGATGGGACTTACCAAGGAGAGCACCCACAGTCTGGATCCCTGCAAAAGCTGCACAGACCTCCCCAGTCACAGCCTGACATGGTGTCCATGCTCTACACTGCTGCTGATCCAGTAATGCTACACTGAGATTACTGAATAACATGCTACCCAGTGTCTGCATGAAAACTGCAAGACCAGCGTCAACACTCCCTTATAACCAGCATGGGTCACAGTGAGCCCCTCGCTGAAGAGTCCCAAGCAGACCGGAGTGTGCATGAAGGAGTCTCTTCCTCTTCCCCAGTTTGGCTGCCCATGGTGCCCTAGGTGCTCCCCATCCACACCCACATCTGTGCCCTTGTTGTGTCAGGCCAGCAATCTCTGCCAAGGTCAACTACATTCAATGGAGGTGGACAGAGATATGAAAGCCCCATAAATGAGGGGAAAAGCAGGCAGCTCACAAGAGGGGACAGAAAACCACTAGTGTCTCACTGGCAGCAGAGGAAGCCTCAGCGTCAACTCCTCTCTTACCAGACCCAGAACAATCAAAGAGAGGAGAGAAAATGCCCAGCAGGCCTTCATTTTGAGTGCTCACAGAACAATTGGCTACAGGCAAGGGCTGAAGCAGAATAGTTTGATTTAACCACCTGCTATCCTCCTCTGACTGTTGTGTACAAAGGCTGAGTTACAACACTGAGGCACGCCAGCGGGGTCAAGCAGGAGCAAAGACATCCTGCAGTACTCAGACACCTCTCTACAGAGCTCTGCAGCTCCGGATTAAGGAGGAAAGTGCATCCCTAGCTCCCCCTCAGCTGTGGCTGCAGGGATTTATGCTCTTATCTACATGTATTTCCATACTTCTGTCCACCTCAGCCCTGTACTCTCAAGCTGTTCAAGTCCAAAGATACCAAGCCAAGTAATGTGGCCTATACACAGCAATCCACAAGAAGTCTGTAAAGAGTATTAATGCATTTTTTTTAATGATACTGTGATTACACTTCAGTCAGTGGAGATTATTCACTTTGGAAGGGAAAAAATCCCTACATGTGCACTGCCTGCAAACTACTGAAGATGCAGAAATGCCATAGAGATTCAAGTATTTACATAGGTCAGACCTATATAACTTTTGCCTCTGCCAATTGCCACACCATGACCTGAAACTCCTCTACCTGTCCTACTATTAATGCACTGTATTCACCAAGTGGTGGTTGAAGACCTAAAAGCAGAGCCAGGTCATACAATCAACAGCTGTATTAGCATATTGCCCTCAACCATCGCAATCTGATTACATGACTCTTCAGTTTTGCATTTTTTTGTAAGTCTCATGTCTTGGAATCTTGTGATTAAGCTAGGATTTTTGTTTTTATTAAGAAAAAGGCAAATGCACTTAAGATTTCATAGCTCTGCTGTAATGCTGAAGACACGTCTATTTGGACCCCAGATGGAAAAAAAGGAACTTAAAATTCTTAAGGTAATCTTAGAATTTCCAAACACTTAAAAGCTGTAGTGTTGACTTTCAGGGGTATTTGAAAAGTTGCCGTCTGATATACAAGGAACCTTGCTTGTAAGATGGTGAAGGTCTACATCAAAAGGGAATTCTACATGAGGAAAGAAGAGGAAATGAGAAGGTCTTGACCAGCAACTGGGAAATCTAGAACAAGGAAGAAGGCACGGGGGGAAGTCGTAAAGCAGAAACAGGAAGTGAGATCACTGCCATGCCCAGCCAGGGGGAAAGTGAACCAGGCAGCACTACAGAGGCCTTCCTGCTTGGAACTAAGTACCTGCTTTTATGCAGAACCTTCTAATTCACACCAATCTGATACGAGGCAGGAAAAACTGATCTCCAAAGCTAATCTAGAGCCAAAATATGAGCTCTATGAAAAAGCCTGTATATTCTTTCTTGTAATGCATTCTAGATAAAGTTACTGCAGTGATCTGCACAGACAAAAATCAGATTTAGTCCAGCAGATTTTAGCCCATTTTGACCAATTCAACAGAAATTACATCATGAAGATAATTTAGCATCTGCTTAGGTGCCTGTGTTTCTTTATGCTGAGCAGATCCCTCCAGGATACTTTGAATAAGCTTTTTATACTATCAACATCCAGTGAACTTAGCTCTTTCACAAACAAAGCACTAAAGTAATAGCACAGCTCGAGGGAACCGGGTCTGGGGAAGGACTGTCTATCACAAAACACACCAAAGCAATAGGGAAAACGATGTACTTCTAGTGATGCCTTTCACTTCTGCCAAGGTATTTTCTGGAAACGCTTTGTGCTGTATATTTCAATCTCTCCACCTACTATCTAACTTTCTCACAAAAGCTCAGAGCTGTTTTTGTCCACTAACACAACATCAACAACACAGCTGCAATCTTGCAAAAACTGTGGCATGTGTATAAAGCTAAGCACAGCCCCAGAGCCCTTAGTAAGACTTTTTGCGATGTGTAAGTTAAGTACATTCATAGGTCTTATCAGGATGGTGGCCAAAGATTATAGAGGCATCCAAGCTGGTTCATATAGTTAAGCCTGTTCTGTGGCACGTCTATTTTAAACTTGGGTCTTCTGGTTTGTATCTTTAAAGGGCTACATGTCTTAACTGATCTTCAGAACAAATTAACTTCACAAAGCGAAAACAGTTTAGCCTTGATAAATGAATACGAAAACAAAAGAACCACTCTCCTTCGTTCATGTGCATCCAGAGGCACATCATAAAAGGCAAGGAATTGACTTGCCAGGCCTTAACCAAGACAGTAGCTTTACCAGTGAAATACAATACATTACCTATGAGGGTAGTCACTAGGATGGCAGCACACAGGCAAGATCATAACTTTATTAACTGAGTAGTATGTAATAATCTTAACCATAATTACCCAATTATTTAATTAGACAGAAAATTATATTAATGAATAATTCCATTCTTATTCCAGTGGTATTTTTCTCATTATTCTTTAAGATTTAACACTTGTTTAAGAATGTTCTAGGTCATAAAACAAATGGGGCTACATATCATAGACAACTATATCACTACATAGATTTTTTTCCCCCACTTCTACCATTACTTTTTATTTTAGGATATACTACATTAATGAAAAACAAGCAATACTAGGAAAACTTGAGGGGCAGTGCTCAACTGCTCTAATAAACATGTTTATAACCAGAGATATTTAAGTTCATTTCACAACATTTGTAAAAATAAAATTTGCAACACAATAGGACTATTTTATATGTTTATTTGGAAAATTTAAGCATGAAGCAAATTTAGTTGAAGACATAAAACAGGAGGTTGATGCTCAGGTTGCTAGAGTTGCCAGAGCTCCAGCAATCAACATCCAGAGATGTTGAGAGTTTACATTAGCTGTCTGTTTGCTCCTTGAAATGTGTAATTAACTCAGTAGGCTTTAAATATAGACTTTACGATTTAAAGGTCTTCAGAAAGAAGCACAATTTTTGAAATTTAGGAAGAATCTAGATGAATTCGTATAAATACTTGAAAGAAAGACAAAGGAGGAAAGTGGGAGACAGAGGAATCAGATTAAAAGAGGCATCCAAAAGGATGGGCCAATTAAAAAAAAAAAAATTGTTTAACTACTGAATCAAGGCTTTCATTAAGCTCTGTGCAGAATGGCCACCTCCCAAGAAAAGCCACAGAAAGGAAATATCATTAGAAAGCTTATGACTTTGTGAGCCCACCCTTACATTCAAGGCAGCAAACTGTCGCTTTGTATTGTTGAGCAGGATGTAAAGAGTCTGCCAAGCACAGCCCACAGACACGCTAATTAAGTGAACTGATTGTGTTTATTTTGGAACCTTTGCCAACAAAGGAATGTGTCATGCTGATTAGTGAGAGAAGGGTATGTAATATATGTGTATTCAAACTCTGAGGAGCGCATAACCCAGGTATTCACTCTGTTTGCTCAAGGACTGACAAAAATTACTTTTAAGCAAATAACCTGACCAACGAGAAACTCCACCCTCAAGAGGGGCCCCCCTTTTCTCTGAGATATACATATCTAAAGAAGACCCATCCTTAAGAAATTCCTAAAGAAGACTACTCTAGAAACTGCGGGAAAGGTTTTGGAGAGAAATGAACTCTCGAAGCTCACCTAAGACACCACAAAGACGAAAAGGTAACAGCCATCTGAAAACCACCTCGGAATTGTACTAGCCTCTCTGACTCTTGTCTCCAAAGCGCAAGGAAAGTCAGGGAGGTAGCCAGGAAAACAAATGTCAGCTCAACACAGACGCACACGCAAACTGACTTCCCTTTTCAAATGTTCAACACGGAGGGAAGTTTAGAAAAGCTGCACCCACTTTCAAATATTTCCAAACCAAGAGCCCAGTTTGCTAGTAGAATTAACAGAATGTTCAGAAGCGAGTGACTAACACATGAAAACATGGAAAGAGAGTCTTCAGAGCTCTGCTGCTCCTCCCTCTTTAACTCAGCAGCTACAACCAGGATAGTTCCAAGTCTAGGCAGTCCTGAGTGTAAAATGTGAGTACTATGCTGTAGACAGCAATTCCAGGAAACCGAGACCTTTTCCTATATCAACCAGCCTTCCCATGTTATACCTGAGCACCTACTGCAGAAAAAACTCTGATCTGTGTAAGATGGCTACAAATGTGAAAACTCTTGCTGAGCCTTTCCTTCACTGCTTTGCAACGATGAAGTTGCACAGGATGCGCACAAGCTCCTCTGTCATAATGACTTGTCTCCAGCCTAAAGGCAAAAAAGAGTGAAAATACGGGACTGTCATAATCTGGCTAGCTTCACAGATGTGCATGTGCCCACATGAGTAGTAATGCAATGAGAAAACTAACAAAGGGAAACAGATAAAGCTAAGGACAAAAGGTTTAGCAATAAGGAGTTCAAAAGAAGCAAGCAAAATGACCTCTGACAAAACGAGAAAGAGAAATATCGAAGAACCATTCATGCCGACTGTGTTTCAATTAAAATCACCAAAGAAGATGTTGTCTTTGGCATGACATCAACCACATTTGTGAAACATGAACAGAAGTCCTTTCTGGTTTCTAATTCACATAAAAACAGGAGGTAGAGCAGCTTCTTTTGGCTTTCACTGGACTACTGGCAAATACTATTTCGATACCAGAAGGTTTTAAACTTTGTAATTGCAAGGTAAGACTGATCTCAGCTGAAGGGTAGGGAAACAATATACATCCAACAATGTTTTTGTGACCAAAAATCCCCAGGCAAATCACACAGATACTTCAGGTAAACTTGTCTTCTCAAATGCTCTTACATTTTCTCATCAATCTTCAATTGTCTTTTATACAGTCTCAATAAGCCTCTGATCTATCTCAGTCTCTTTTTAACTCAGCCAATCTCACCAAGCACCCTCACATACATTCTTTACTGAAAACTGTTTATAGAGCTCAGCTGCACACCTTGTTAAGCTGATGTTCCCTGCATTATCAATGCATTTTGTAGAGTGAGAATCTGGAGAAAGAATGTGCAAACAGTCACTGAAAATCAGGTCAGGCTGAAAGCCCCCAAAGAGGAGTCCTTGGCTACTCGTAATTTAACATCTCTGTACACACAGAGGAATCAGATTCTTAAGGAAGCTCCTTTAAGAGGCTGCTCCTGATTGTTTCCAAAGGTGGCCCTTCAATTTTCTTTTTCTTTTCAGTGGAACTCTTTGGAGAACAAATGAAAACGACTATTTTTGAAACAACCAAAAAGTACTTATCTGTGGAGGAATGTGGTGCTGTCAGATACAGTCTTTCTGTTGAGTTAAAAAAAATCCCCCTTTATTTAAAATCCAAGATATGTTTGAAAAAGAACAATAATACTGCTGCACTGCTGAGTCTACTCTGATTTCCTGCATTTTGCTTTTAGATCTTCTGTGCAACTCCATGCAACTGATCTGGCATCCAGTACTCCATTTAAGATGAAATAAATGTTCGTGGATTTAACTTAGGGCTGGGCATATACTTACATATATTATGTAACTACCTGAGAAGAGCTGTCATTAAAGGAAGGGCAAAACAAAAACCAAAAACAAATAAAAACCTGCATAAATACAAAGGGGAGTATGCACAGAGAAAATGAAGAATTACCCATAACATTTCACAGAGAAAACATTCCAGAATAGATGGTTATTGCTTAACTACAAACAGTCCCAGTACATCATGGGCCCAGTGACATCAGGTACTGGAAAGATGCCTGTGATCACACCAGAGAATCCATTTAGTGTTTTAAGACACTTTGCAAACTCAGAAAACTTCAAATAAATCACATGATGCGATTCTACTGGGGAATCTTCCCATCTCATGCAGCTGTTCTGAAACTTACAGTGCTTTGGGAAGTAGTTCTTCCCATCTGCTTCCAAGCCTGCGGCCTCTCTGGGCCAGGAATCTTGTGCAGCTGCATGGGAATGTGAATTAGTCAAATCCAGATCCCAGTTATTTAAAAAAAAGACTTCATAAGGCTGAGAATCCACAAGGATATGTTAGGTGAATCAAATGTTAATTTAATTACAGTACCTGCTTGTAGAAATGTCTTCAAAGGGGTAAAGGATTTCTCCGTTGTTACAAATCTCACAGATGAATCCCTTTTGACTACAGAGACTGCAGCTATACACATGAGAGGTGGCAAACTTGATCACCTTGCCCAAGAAAGGAGCCAGCTTTCCTTCAATAACCTGAAATAAGATGACATTGTATGAACCCATAAAAACGACCAGAACTTCCTGAAAGACTGAAAAAACATTAATACAGAAACACAGCTATGTACAGCATGATAAAATAACAATAAAATAATTTCCCAACTGTTATAGTTCCATGAAATCACAAGTAACAGTAGCAACCACTGAACTGGCAATGATTCAAATGTGAAAGAGGGGAAAAGGTAAGTCCCTATATGGCAGTGACCCACAAGACTAGCAACCATTTGAAGCGCAACAATGCATTCACATGCTACAGCACAGAAGAGTATATAGGAAAAGAACTTAAGGTTCCACATTATCATCTAACCAACTGCTATGGATACTGACTTACACGTATGATTTTCAATTCCTGTTAATTTTTATGCACAAATCACAGTTTTGTCTCTGCTCCTTTTCCTCCAACGTACCGTCTTTTTTTTTTTTTTTTTGCATATTTTTCATGAATAGAAATCCTGGCTTACCTGCTTTAGTGAGGTTGTATTTCCCATTGAAAGTCATTAAAATACATTTCCCTCACTGTCAATGTGAATACGTTCTCAGATAAACTCTTCAATAGAAGGAAGTATTTTTTTTTCCCCTCCAGTGTCCAGCTTTCAAAATCAAGAAGTCTCTAACTGCCAGACAACCCTGTTACGCCATTAGAAGTGATTAGCACTGCCTGTGTTTGTGTGAAAAAAACTGCCACGTAGTATAGATTAAACCACTAGCCACAACACTCATCTAAATTTGTGATTCAGTGACAATGTCTCTATAAGGGGTACTATTCAGGCAAAATACTTTCCATTCAGATTGAGTCCCCAGAGACTTTAAAGGATTCTGCTGGTGTATGGAATAATGAAGATGGAATAAGGCCCTAAGTGTATATTCTTCACTCCTGGACTTCCTGTGGTCTGAATGGCAGCCTGCCAGATTAGTGATAGAAATGTGTCACGAGATTTGATAGTGACCTCCTGTAAAAAAATGAAAAAGAATGCACTAATTGCTGTTTGAAGGTTTATACAGGGCTGTGCCCTGAAGGCTAAGAGTAGGGAGATTTACACTTAAATATGTGTCATATTCAGTTCAGGTACCTCTTCCTTCAGTATGTAACATATGGCTTGTAAACGGGTTTAGTATAAACCGATCTTGAGAAAGCAAAGGTCAAGGCAGAGAAGAGCGCCAGAGGTTTCAGAAGCATTCCTCCCCTATGTTAAGCAGCAAGGAAATAAATTGGTGCTCTAGGGCAATATCCTGCCCACTAGCTGAGACATCAACTGTTAAAGAGTGCAAAAAAGGTGCATAGGCAGCATTGAAGCTGATGGCACTGAATGGCACTGGCTGAAATGTGCGTCCTTTGCTTTCAGCTCAAGCCTGTTCACAGCATCTGCAACAACAGGAAGCGACAGTGTTATTGCTAGTACTGCAGATAGGACATCTGCTCATGCTAGAGGAAAAATGACGTTCCTATTGCATCCTGGTATATGAAGATCCCCTTCAAGTAGAATATAAACAACGCTGCAAATTAAGCCATAGTTCAAGGTAGTTATAACAGATGGGCAGACACTATTTTAGCTCCCTCAGGATGGGTTTTGTTTTTCATTTTGAAGAAATATTTTTTTCTGCTTGTAGCCTTGAGAGCTACAGAGGGTCAGAAAATCAAACAAGTGGGGAATAGGGGAAAGACACAAAATTGATAGCATTCAGGAAACAGAAGGAAAGAAACAGTGAAGCTACTCAGCTGGTGACACTGCTACAATGACCCATTTAGTAGTAACGGATGAAATATGCATACAATGATAATAAGTAAACCACAATTCATACATATTTTCCAAAGCACTTTCACACTATAGCAATCACCTCTGACAGGCTATAAGAGCTCAGTTAAAATGCCAGACTGAAGACAGAGCCGCAAGTAAATTCTATAAACCTCAACTAATGTCACTGTCAGCAAGGACTTCAGTGTTAAATCTCTGGATTAAATTCACATTTTACATAATGTAATGTACAAATTAACATAATCTATTACCATCTTAAGCACCAGGGGCAAACTTAAGTCTGTACAAAGCACAAAGATTTCCTGTGCTGAAGAGCTCACAATCTAACCAAGATGGATTGGCAGCCCCCAAGGAGATGGTGTTATTCATCCTTATTTATTTATTTGTATGGCCTGCCATAGCACTGTAGTGGGTTGGTTTGTAACTCTGGCCACTGCAGACACACAATGAAGATCCCATCTTCAAAGAACTCTGCATGTCAATTTTACAATGTGAATTACAGGCAATTTTACTGTATTATAGGAGGAAGACAAAATGCAACATCAAACTGATATTACCACTATTTTTAGCTTCTGCAAATTTCGTATCATTTTACTTCATCAGAGACCTCAAGGCTGTGTACAGGAAACAACTTTCTCATTCATGTTTCTACCTAATAAAATCCTCATCTGCATTTAACTCAGCAAGCAAAAAGGGATATTTCTATTTCTTGTCCCTAGGAGGAGTTTCATGGTAACACTTCCAACGTTTTTATAGCTTTGGGAAAGGGAGCACTGTCAAACCTTCTCCTGTGACTAAGCACCCTCATGACAGCCAGAGGCCCAGGGTTGGTCAGTTTAGACATGCCAGAACCATGACGATAGAGGATGTTCTCCCAGTTGATGCTGGAACCAGGTCTTAAGTTTCAAGGAAATAGAGGTGATTAAAGAATGTAAGTGTGTTAAACAAATGTAATGCGCTAGCTAGATATGAAGAAAATCACATGGAAAAAATCCTCAAGAGGCCATTCAGGTGGATCCAGCAACATCTGTGTCATTCTTTATCGCTACATCTGTTACTAAAGGCTTTCAAGGACAGAGACTCCACAGTTCTCTTGCAGTCCCAGCACGTGTCTGTTCTCACCACTGGGGCCAGTCCTAAGCTTTAACGTGACCATTTCAGTTTTCAGAAGAAGCTGAAATTTTTAACCTACTTGCTCCATAAGCAGATCAGATATGGAGCATGGATAAAACCCTTCTAAACTTCAAGACAATAGGCAATGCTTTAAATGCCGAGTGTCAAACAAATCTCAAATCAGACCTGTGGCCCTAAAGGACATGCAGCTGTCCAGCTCTCACGCATGTTCAAAATATGCTGTATCACTGTAGTAAAAACACAAGTGATCCTTTCAATTCAGCTCTCAGGTGGAGGCTGAGACCTGATGACTCTATTACAAGTCACTGGCAGGCCCATCTGGCAAGCTCAACAGCAGGAAAGTCTCTTCTGCAGTATGCAGTGGGTCTGGAAAAGTCATCCATTAGCCTAGCTGCAATGGTTGTTATTGCAAACCATGAGAAAATCATATGTTTTGGTTTTGAAAGGGTGTAGGGCAAGAGAAAGTCTTTCAATGTGGTCTCTAAAAACTGCAGCTATTATTCATACATGGAGCACTGATACTGCAGTGTCATGTTCGCAGCCTGCAGCCAGTAGGTCTATTGGGACTAGAAAGTAGTGTATATGATCCACTCTTTCAGTTCTCTTTGGTAACATTTGCACCCCACTCCATGAACAGAAAAGTACATCAAAAGAAATCGTATAGGAGGATGTTTACTCCACAAGACCATACTTAAGCCAACTAAATAATCAAAATTTCACTTTGCTAGGAAGTGCCTGTGCACCTGGAAGACAGCTGTATTGGATCCGACCAAAGCAGAACAGCAGAAATGAGCTAGTATTTGTGTTCCACATCCTACTTACCCCTACCACAACGTGTTGCCATTCATACAATCCCACCGCAATACTCCACCTCTTTACCACATCTCCTGTTTATCAGAAGCATTCAGAAAGAATTTAGGCCTCCGAAATTACCTAACTTTATTTAATCTAATGAGAACTGAAGAGTCCAAATCCTTTCAATATCTGAACTAGAAGGAAATGGCTGGCCCCACAAATGACATTCCCCAAAACTGCAAGCAATCCTGTAAAGTTCCCAGGATTTTCACAACCTAGAGAGCATGAAGAGAAACTGTGAAACCACGCACACTATGTGCTGTAGAACAGTCTATTATATCTCAAAAGCAATGCAGAAGTTTAGTGCAAAGCTTACTAAATTAATAGTGGTCTAAAGGAACAGAAACTAAAAATTTCACTGACTTAACCCTATATCTTAATGCAGTCCCAACATGTGCTTGCAAAGGCTTAAAAAATACATTTCTGTCTCCAGCATCTTGCTTAAACCAAATTGAAATGTTGCTGAGTTCAGATTCTGTTCTGCATACAGATGCTGCAGCACACACGAAGAACAAGCTCTGTTTTCTAATCCAAATTATTTCTAGCACAGGCAGTAGTATAATTACGCTAAATTGAGCATGAAAGATGATCATCAATCAATGAAGGGTGCAACATAGCTTCTTCTCCTTAAACTGGTCAAGGAACCCATCCCAAAAGGATTCTGAACACGGAGCCATGCTTCTACAGTTAGCTTACCACTGCTGTAACATATTTTGGCACAGGCCCAAATTTTTCTCTCTGACGAGCCCCAGTATTCAAATTAGAACTGCTATCCACCTCTGATCTGGAAAACATTTTTCTGAGCTATCACTGTGGCTTTGCACATTGCAGATACTGACTGCATGTCTCACATGTTAGGAACTGTATGAAAATACACACCCACACATACATACACAAAAGATGGGCACAGCCCTCAAAGCACTTACAATTTTAAGCAGCAAACGAGCACTGCTTTTTACACACCAGCTAACCACATATTTCATCTCCCTTCCTAAACAGGACAAACTTCATGTTTTCTAGGAGGCATCCTACCAGCGAGAGCATGCCTGCAGGTGACAGGACTACTGCAGAGGGGAGAGGAAAAGCCAGGAGAGCCCACAGAAGCAGCAACCCACTCTGCTGCCCAGCCTCTGGCACCCAGATCAGGAAAGCTGAGGTCCTGGGGAAGGTCGGGTGGTACTGGAAAGCAAGAGGTAAGGCAGAGATGTGTCTGCAGCAGAGTGAGAAATCAAAGAGGGATGCACAGTATCTGAACATGTGCCAAAAGGGTGCCGGGACAATTATTTTAGATGATTTCTAGAACAGCAGTTTTCCATACAAGACAAACTTACAAATAAAAGTAATTTGAGATTTCTTCTGTGTATATCTTTGCGGCACTGGTTGGTAGGGTAGCAGCATAAACCACAATTAAGCTCTGTATAAATGAGGTAGGAGGGAAGACAAGGGGACTTGCAGACCAGACAGTACTGGCAATGGCTACAAGCCTTGGCCACGTTGCACGGGCACTTTTTTTCTGATTCAGCAAGACAGAAGATGAAAGACAGTAGGGGCTACTGTTCAAATTGAAATCCCTTTGGACACATCACATTAGCATGATCATGAGGGCAATGTGTTTCACTACCTGCCAGGAGAGCTGCCGGCCCCTAGAGGTTCCCTCATTCTCCCCTATAAAAAGAATAAATGTACTGCTCCATCAAGATGATGTTTTCAGAAACAAGTAGGCAGTCATTGTTTTCAGAGAATAAGAATGGGGTAGGTCACAGCATCCTCCGCAGGGAGAGAAACTGTCCTCAGAAGCCTACCATACATACAAAGGGGTTGTTGCCAACAGAGAACTTTCAGGAGCAGTGAGTGTTGCCCAGAGGAGTCACTGGTATTCCTGTCCCCTTCTCTCCCAATGTATTTCTGAGCCCCTAAGCATGACCTGCACCAGAGCAGAGGCAGTTCCCTTTTCCCCAGTACATACTGAGCTACAGCACTGTCCTGACTCCCTCTCTTATCCCAGCTCTCCAGGCTGAGCGTAACACCAACAGAAGTCCAACTCTGGAGGCCCCTACACTCGAAATCCTAATCTCAGCCCTAACTTTCCTACCCTGCAGTACAGCACAAGGGAGCCAAAAAACCAGCCCATTACAGGCAGCAAAGTGGAGTCAAGTCACTTCCCTTTTTGGTCAACAAAGACTGCTTGTATGAGAACATACTTACCTGCATGAAGGAGGGTTGCACAAACTAATCCCACAGAAGAGCAATGTTCTGAGCACAATGTTGCAATATATGAACATTTTCATAGTAAAAAAAACAAACTGAGAAAATGAATGGCCAAGGTACAGAGGCAGAACTAATCTCTAGATTCCTTCTAATTCAGAAATGGTGACCTAAACTTAGAGCTTTCTGAATGCTGTTTGGAAAACAAAAAAAGACAAAAAAAAAAAAAAAAAAAAAAAAAGCACTCAGAAAAGCCCTAATGCAAAATAATTTGTTAGAGTTTGCTCCAGATCCTGAGTGACAGTTATTTAAATTAGAAAAGATGTAATAGCAGTTTCTGCCTGGGTGTCACAGGAAAGCAATCAATGCTGATTAGATAAGGATGGAAGTCCCCTCTGAACTCAGACTGTTTTATTCCAAAAGACATTATACTGCAAGGGCTTTAGGTAGAATTAGAGGTAGGGGAAAAAAAAAAAAAAGGAAAAACTGAGTCAGCTATAAGGCACTATCACTTTAAGTACTGCTTCTATAACCTCTCGCCCACCTATTAGCCCAGGACCACAGAAATAAACAACCCTTGCATCACGGCCATATAAATTAATGCTCTCATCTATCAGATGTGATGAACTTTCTGGACAAGAGAAAGAAAAGCAGTACAGTTTTCAGGCATTTCTCTAGGGAGTGTGTTTGCTTTGAGGGCAGGGCACCTTTCAGCAATGCACATTAAGTAGTAACAGGTAAGGAGGAAGACCTCCATCCTTGCAGGAGTCCAAACGATGTGCATTTCTGTGAGAGTCATCAAACTTCCAACCCTGCATTTCTATCAACTTCTCAAAAAAAAAAAAAGTGTAGTAATCGCTTACATAGCATGGAGATCCTAAGTATCTTCAATCACCTACATAAAGACTGTGTCAAGACAGGTGGCAGAGGGGATACAGCTTGCTGATCTTTCAGATATAATATTCTGCTCAGTATGTAACACTGCCAAGGCCAAATAGTCTGAATTCTAAAAAGTGCCACGATGAAAGTGTCACATCAAGGGTTTCTGGATTAAAGTAACTGTTCATATTTTTTTGTCTAAGTAAATTCCAACATACAAAAATGAAAGCAAAATCAAAAGTTGTTTAAAAGAATAATTCTTATATTAAGACACAAGTTAACGGAGATCAACAGGTGAAGGATATTTTACACAGACTTTCTACAGTCTGAGAGCAAGGAGGAAAACTACAAACCTCTGTAACATTCTGTGAGCTCAGACACAAGGGACAACCAACAACCACAGGCACCAGTAACACCGTCACTACACTGTGGATGTATGACTAGGGAATAAACCCTGAAGAGAGACAGAACTCTCTGAACTGGACCTATATTTTCCTCATGTATCAGAAACACGGGAGGAAAACCTTTATTATAGAGGAGTATCTGTTGCTACTGCTCTGTCTAAAAGCTCTACCATCGGGGTTAAGTATTCCAGTTAAAGTGGTGAAAACATTGTAAAACTCAGATCTCACTGCCACTGTGAGACAAGCTAAATTCACCAAATGGCTTTGTGACCCCACCCTCGTAAATCAGCTTGTTAATCATTATCGTCATAGAGGCGATAAAGCTGTTTTATAAGCCAACACCAAAGCAGTAACATTAACTACTTATGTAGAAGCTGATGTATTTCTCTGCAGATAACATTTATTGGAAGGCCCTCTCTTTAAAGATACAGGTTTGCCTCATAACCCTACTCTGGAGCCCCAGCAATCTGTTCCATTTATTTCTCCAGTCCAATTTACATGTCAGACACAAGCGTTGCCTGGAGGGGATGGGTTAAGTGATATGAAATTGCTAGAGCACCTTGAACTATAGGTTCAAATCTCAACTGGATTGTCCTGGCCTTTCTTCCTGACAGAATAAAATTTATGATTATTTCTCAAGGCCAGACACACACTTGCCTCTGTCTGAAACACAGAGACACAATTTGCCAGGAGGCACTTATGCAATACAAAGAGACATGAAAAGGCCAAGAGGCACTGAGAAAACAGAAGGGGTGGTACACATGAAGTTCATTCACTCTCTCCAATTCCATATGTGGAAGGGACACAAAGTCCTTTAATTGCTGGGGTTAGTGTCACAAAGAATGCCTGGAAGAAGGAAGTTATTGGAAGGAGTAGTCAACAAGTAGCGCACAGCTTTCCACCATCTTCCACGGTCAAGATTTCTGCGTGTTCCTGGTTGTTTTCCTTCTATCCCTTTACAAACAGCTAGTTTTTACTCGAGCCTTTTGCTAACAAACTCAGAGGTAAGCTTCAGCCTTGACTCAAGTATCACAGAGAATGTACTTCCCGTACTTCCTGAATGAAAAAATTAAAAACTTCAGAACAGATTGGCATAGATTCATCGCTGTCTTCACCCCTCTCCAAATTCCACCAATGGGAGCTTTGTGGAGGAGGACTAAACACCCAGTAATCACCCAGCATCTCCAGGACAGATGAGAAATATGCTTTTGAAAAAACTATCAATGACTGAAGAAAATAGGGCTGGATAAAACACCAAGAAACCTCCAGTCTACTTCTCCTGCTACAGCCCAACCAACAGACTTGCTTAAAAACTTCTGACCACAGGGATTCCACAATTCTCCAACACTCAAAACATCCAGAAGGCTCTTCCTACTACCCATCTCAGGTCTCTTTTGCTGCAGTAAACCGCCTTCGTTTCAGGCTCTATTTCCAGTTCTTACATTGTGCAATTCGGAATGCATTTTCTGATGAATTCACTTCTCTCCTACGAGTGATCTTTGTTGAATGCCTGGAAAAAGAGTAGCTTGAGTGCAGGAAGGCTACAGTGCTTGCCTTCCCCCTCTGCTAACTGTAGAACAAGTATTTTACGTGCTTATTAAGTGTGGAGATTGGCCATTATAACACAAAGGGTAAAATGGAGTCTCTATTCTCCAACAGCTTTCAGCAGAGTCAGAATTTCTGCCATGAAAACACTGACTTGGAGACAGGCATGCTAGAATACTCTTAGGATAAACACAAGCTGCAGAGCAGAGAAAGGGAAAACACATTCCCTGGCTGGGAAATTACTGGCCATTTCCACATAGGGAGCAGACAATGCTCCTGAACTGTTAATTTCCTTGAGGATTTTTTCCCTTCCGTTCACCATATTCTTAAGTCTTTGAGTTCTTGTTATGATTTCAGTGCACAATTAATGTTTAGTTCAGAGGAAAGGGAAATGGAAGGAGGAAGGATGATCATGAGGTAAAAGCCCCAGGGAGGCAGATATCAGATCTCAGCTCTGCCCCATCTTTGTGTAATATACAGGTCTGATCAGGTTACCTTGCTCCACTTTGACTTCCAGTAATCTCTTTCAGATTGCCTGCCTTGTTTATTTGAATTGCAAGTGACTTAAGGGAAGAATGATTTCTTAATATTTGTGTGCACGCACACTAGAATCTGTGTGTTGCTGTAAAACAAATAAAACCAGAGCAAAACAGTAACTTCAGGAGATCACAGCTCCCAGATTGGTATCTGCCTGTGTTAGAAGTGAACACAATAAGGGCAGCCAACTGGATGGGGAGGGGAAATGCCATGTTTTGGTTACGTGCAGACCCAGTTTGACTTGATCTAGGCTACATGAAAACACATCTCTGGTTGCTGCAGCCATGCTACAGGCCACAGTCCCAGCTCCCAACAGTAAGCGTGAACACCAGTCCACCCTCTCTCTCCTTTTCCCTTTACACTGCCTTTGCAGACGCTTGGCTGTCCCAAGGGCCTGTTCAGCCAGTAGCATGGGTGAAAGCAGGGTGGACGGGAGCAAGTGAGGCCAAGGACTCTGTTGACCAGCTGCTGACACCAATGCAAAGTGCTGACTCTGACACACATACCACTATTTTGCCAGTGCTGGCCTTGACACAAAGACACACAGCACAGCCATATGTTATGCTGTGCTAACGTGTCGCCCACACAGGTCAGAAAGCATCCCAAAAGGAAACCTGGTGATAAACACCGTAAAGAAAAAAAAAAAACAAAAAAACCCCAAATCCAAACAAATCAAATTGAAGTAGAAATGGGTGAGAATATGAATAAACAGAAAGCACTGACTCGCTTTGACTTCCTTGCACCAGGCAGTCCACACCGACAGCAGAGATCTGCTGTTGGCAGTTTCTCCAAGCAGGACCACTTGACATGTTGCACTTTTACTTACTATTAAAATTATATTCCACCAGTTAGCCACTGTAATTCTTAAAGACACTGGGAAGAGCAGGAAGAACAAAACAAGTTCAAGAACACATGTTGTTAATCTGTGATAAGCACATTTAGAGAAAGGGCACAAGCAAAGACTGGGTTGAGAGAGAGGAACAAACTGAGTATACACAAGGTTTATCCTTCAGTCCCAGGGAATTTATAGCAGGAGGCAGAGTCAAGGTTCCTCCAAACTCTCATCTACTCCTCAAAGAAAGGAAGAAAATTCTGAAAATTCAGCAGGTCTCTCAGTGCAAGTTGGTGAGTGAAAAAGATGGAATTGTCTCAGTATAATCAACATGCCTGGAAAATGCTAGTGCCAGCTCCCCAGCCAGCCCTCAAAGAGACTCTCTGCCTTTGCACTCACAGCATTTCAGTCCTCTTCTCTCTTTTCTCCTTCCCCCAAGGTTTCCAGGCAGCTACATGTCAATTTTGTCACACCCTAAGTTCTCCTAATCTTGTGGCAAGGATGAATTGTAGGCTGTTTTAAGAAACAGGTATTCAAGCAAAGGTTAAAGGCTGTTTTAATCAAACAAGCTTGAAAGAGTACCAGGAATTTGGCTGGTAGAGAACAGAAAGCACTTTCCTCAGCTTAAAAAACATACGTGACTGTATACTCACACAAGCAAATATGCATTCAGGCAGAGGTATATGTATTCCTTTCTCTCTCTCTCTCTCTCTCTTTTTTTTTTTTTAAATAAGACTGAGCAGGCTTACATGCTGAGACATTAACTGAATCTACATGCCTACTGAGTAAGACATTATTTCATGAGTGACATCACAAAGCCAGAAACTTTTCTGCTTTGCAGAGGACTGGATCAGTGCATTTTAGGGAGGAATCTTCTGATGATTTTAGAACAAGAAATCAACATACTTAGAAAATTGTTAGAATTACCTGAAAAAACTCAGCAAGTACAAATTATATTCAGATTTTTTTAACCCCTTTTTCATCCAAGCAGGTAACCCTGAAACGGTATTTTCTTTCTCTGAGAAATTATTTCTAGGGATGTTACTTGTTGGGATGTGCCCAGCTGCCTCTCTCAACAGCCATTTTATGAGAAGAACAGCAATGCGGTTAGACCCTGATCTACAGTACTGGGGCCTTTCATTCTCCACAGCAAGGAGGAAAACTAAACAAAAATAAAAAACCAGTCAGCACCAACAAGTACTAGAAAAGGGGCAGTGTATATTACTATTTCCTCTTCTAAGGGATGAAAAAAATTAAAGGAACTCTGGATATCTCAGAGGCTCTTGCAATCCACTGGTACCACTGCAGAGCTGTTTTAAACAGTTCCACACTAGAAAGCTACACATAATACAAGTGGCACAAATGTCATATTGCTGTGGTAAGCATCACATGTATTTAATAAAGCTTGCCGAAAATTCTGGTCTCAAGCAGCTGCAAACCTAGATCTGATATGAAAAATATCTATTAACAAACTTGCTATATCTCCACACTTCTCCTCCAAGTCTTTAACACGCCTAATTAAACTCAGATGAACTCATCTCTCTGGCTGCCACCTGCCCAAACACTGCCCCCATAAGCCCGGCCGGCTCTGCCGCGCGCTCCACCTGACCACGAGCCATTCTCAGTGACAACTCCTTTCCCCAGCAGAGCTGTGGTAAAAAGGAAATGCCAGTGAAACCCTTGCCATTACCACTAATTGTAAGCTGAGCTGTCAGCAGCTTGTGGAATTACATACACACCTGGTCTATCAGCTAACCTGAAGTGTTTCCTGTTCTGAAAGGCAGCTCAGTGCTAGCACACTCCAAGGAGTGACGGAAATGAGTGATAAAGAAGCCACAGGAAAAGCATACAAACTGTATAATTGCTACTTTGCTAGCAGACATTTTAATAGCTATGGAAATACACACTGTGTTATTTTTCCCACTCTAGGATTATTTTCATATTCTTCTGCTAATGAAATTATGACAATCATAAAGGCACAGGTCTAAAAATAAGGACATAAAGGTAGCCATTAACATTATGCTGTTACAGTCCAAGATGCAAGTTTTTACATAGCTCAAGTACAAAACGATCTAGGTGCCTTACAAACTGCACAATAACTTGCTAATAACTCTAAGATGTAAATCTGAGCTGAACAGTGATCCCCAGTTCTCTTCAATTGCAGTAGAGGGAAGCAGGCTGTTTCCATCCTAAGATACACTTAAAATAGGCCAGATAGATTACCCTTCCAAAATTGTTTCCCTTCCTTTTTCTTTTATCATGTCCAGGATGATTATTTTAAACATCCATATAGGAAAGTGGGACCCACCTTACCTTAATCCCACTACAAATGTCCTGTGTCTCAGAGAAAGCTATCAGCACAGATGGGAAGAGTCCATATCACCTGTGCCTCAGAATGAGAACTAGACAAATGCACAGATGAACTTTAGCAATGCATATGTTTCTCACTTCACCACACAAACTTCTCTCTCTTGTCTCCTGCCCACCAAATATTTAAGAGCAGGAGCTGTACCTGACACATCAATTAAAACCCACCACTGTTTTAAGCCAGCTCTACTCTAAGCAATGTCTTCCAGCCTGTGTTCAGATGAGTACTGGCAGAAACGCATCTCAGGACTTGCATCTGTCCCACATCAAACATCTTGTTCAGGAGGCTGGAGACATAAAGCTAACATTTTCACTGCCTTGCTGGATAGTGAACTGTGGAAGTTATAACAGAGAGGTGACTTGCATTTTGCTGCTCTTGCTGAGCTCAGTGAACTCCCACAGAAAACTGTGAAAGCCAAATTTTCAGCCATCTCAGCAGGATTGCATAGACAGGTCTGACAAAACCTTAATTCCACTTCTCATTTGCCACCTCCTGCCCCTCAAGCAAAGTAAGGGCTTGTCTAAACTTAGAAGGATCTGCTGGTACAGCTACATGGGTAAGCCTCTTTGGTAAACACGTTTAAGCTGATACAGCTTATATTGATTCACTGAATGAAACAAATGATGCCAGCAAGAGACTTTCTCATTTACGTAACTTAGTTTGCACTAATACTTTATAAGTACAGCTATATCCATTAAGTGTGTTTGTTTGTTTTTGCCATGCGCCTACTCCAGTAACAATTCTAATACTAGACCAAGCCCAAAGTATGTTACCCAAAACCCAGTTTTGCCAGTCAATACAGCCACATGCACACTACTGGCTTTCACTAGCACAGGCCTGTTAGGTACCACTTTCTGTCACTTCCCCGGCAGAAACTGCTGTGTTATCATAACTTTGTAGCACAGGCCTGGTTCATTACAAGTTATCAATCAGATTTTTTCCTAACTGCTATAAAAAGCATCACCAACTTCCTCCATCTCAGTCTAGGAATACAGAGAAAGGACACAAATTTCCTACTGATAAAGGATGTATGAAGAAAGTACAGGACAGGTTAAAAGCTTGAAAAAGTATACAAGTCCTAACCACTTTTTGGTTCTTCTAAGACTTTCTAATCCTTTTCTAACAATATGCTAGGCTCAGATTGGGTGCAATGTAAGCTTCACTTAAGATTGATTAAAATTCTTGAACAAAAACATTAAGATTTTTATATTGGGAATGCTTCTGTTAGACCAATTTTTCACCTAGTTCAAAACCCTATCAGATGCTGTAATCTCTACTATGTATGCCAAAGAAAGATGAAATCATTGATATGTCTGTCAATAGGGAAGCCATCTTCCTAATCTCCTCAACAAGTAATGTATCTATTCTGGAACCTTATAATCTTTATCTTATGTAGTGCAACCATGGACATTCTCATTGCGGATACTTAATCCTCTCAAAGATTATAAACTTCTGGCCTTGGTAATATTACTGTGGCATTAAGTTCCTCATGCTCAGTGTGTGTGCTGCAAAGAAGAATTTCCATTAAGGATTTTTACGCCCATCTCATATTCACTGCATGACCTGTGCTACATTACTATGAGAACTACTGTCCACTCTTCCTCTCCATAGTTATTCACATTGTCTGTAAGTTCATCTGAAGCAAGACCATCAGGAAAGGTGATGTGAATTAAACTGATGCTTTAATTAAATGTTAATGGATTAATTTATCTATGATATAAAAATGGATAAATCATTACTACATTAAATCCCTTTATGGATAAAAAAATTCAGAATGAAAATGGCTTTATTATCATTTAGCTCAATTCACTTCAAACAAAATGAAAACTGCTGATATTTTGAGTAAAATTATTTACAGTGGTTCAATATAGTTCAACTCATCAATTTAAATTCCCATGCTCTGTAACTTCAAATATTTTTTCCTAATTATTTCCACGTAAATGTTTCTTTATCTTTCCAAATCTAGATCTCACTCAACATTACCATCCCTGACATCCAGTCATTTTTGTTGTTACAGTGATCCTTACTTTACCATACCTTTTCAAGGTAGTTTAACTGGGATGAAATCGTTTCCACAAAAAAAAAAAAAAGGTTTTCTAGTGTGAAGAATAATGTGGCATTAAACATTGTAAACACGTACATCTTACTATTTAACATAAAGAACAGGCATGATATTAGTTGTTCTGTGTGGATTAAGCACCTGAATTTCAAGCTTGTCACAACAGCCACTTCAAGTCTTCTACTTCTAAAGCTCCCACTAATCTGGAATCCAGTTCAAGTAGCAATAATTAGTTTTCCTAAGAAATGCAATATTCTTCTCTGAGTCGTCTCCTGTATAATTCAATATCTAGCAGTGTAAAATCTGGCAGTGTCACCAAAAACAGTTCCAACCCACAGAAAAAGAACGGATACTTTTGAATTCCAACTTGCATGTATCGCGTTCACACGTCCAGAAACTCAGTGGACATTAGCAATAGCAGCTGAGAATAAGTTCCCAACATCCAGTAGGTTTGTGATGAGGGGACTATACTGAACATAAGCAAGAGGAATTGTTTTTCTTAGTGTAATACTGTCTGCTAAAGACAGTAATTTCAAGAGTGAAGTCTTGCTTCCTATCAACTGGAGGTTGTCTTCTTTAAGGTTTTAGTTGATTGGAAGAGCTCTGAAATAAACTGGCTAACAGGGAAGCAGTGATGTTTTAGTGGCAGGCTCAGCAGTGACACAGAACAAATTATTCTTCGGAGAGGTGATCATAGGGAGGGCTGTAAAGGAAAAAAAGTGTACCAATGGGACAGAATAGGAAAGCTGTCACACTTTGTTTCTGCTTGTTAAATCTGTATGCATCTAGTTAGTTATCTCAGCTGCTAATGCCTAAAATGACAACAAGGACAAGAAGAAGCTAAGAATAAATTCCCCATGAGAGTGTCCATGGATGGACTTGCTATAAACTTCACAGTAGTCACTAGGATGCCGGTTTGCAATGCGACATTGCTAGGGTGCATGTGTGTTTTTATCTATTTTAAACAAACACACATACACAAATTAAGAGTATCACCTACTGCCTCTGGTTAAAGGTCGGGGACCTACTCACACCTGCCATTGCAAAAAGTACCTCCTCACTTGAGAGTTAGGCAAGTTTCCAAAACTAACGGCATCTTGTCTATTTTTTTTCTCTCTCAGTTTTGAATCTCAGTTGAGGTCTTCCCTAGTAGAGCCCTGGCCAACTGGATCCAAATTACATCCATTCTCACCGGACACCTCCCCTAAGTACTCTGCCATACCAATAACATCTAGGCATTGAGATCTATTGAGCCTGGCAAGAGATTTAAATTGTGTTTCCTTTTAAAATAACACTGTATGATGCTTCATCTTCTGACACCTCCAACTTTTTTTTAGTACCTGAGAACAGATCCTCAGCACATTTCTAAAATCCAACTGCTTGGTTGAAAATGACTGCTTGTTTTCCAGGATCTTTAAAGAGAATCTGGCTAGGAAACAAATCAGAATTGAGCTGTGACTAACCAAGGTAAAGGTTGCTTATATCTGCGGATTACCCCTCTCTGCTTTTCTAATTCACTCACCATGCTTTATCTTTCCATTAATCTTTAATAAAACTTTTAGTTAATTCTCCAAACACACACAATATACATGACAGCAGGACACAGTGTAAAAGCAGCTCATGGGTATGAAGAAATAGGCAGTAGAGAAATCAAAAGGAGAGGAAACTTTTAGGATTAAAAAACACCCCAACCCAACTGCAGCTGAGTGGAAAATGATGAGCTATAAGGAGAAAGCAGTAGGAAGGGGCAAACTGGGGGCCATAGCAGGGTCTTGTAAGGGTGTTACTATTTCTCTCACCAGGGCCTTCCAGCCCTTTCCAACTTGGTTACATTTTGACAAAAACAGGTAATGGGAATTCAAACCTGAAGATGCTGAAATGTGAAAAACCCTTTCTAGGCTGACATCAAGGATATGGCTAGATTAAAAGGTAAATCCAATTTAACCAACCCCAGTAGAAATGGTAATCAAATTATACTGCCTCTAAACATGATAAATCTGGGGCTTGGGCCCTCAGGGGAAGAAAAGGTGTTTTGCAAACACAAATAAACACAAAGAAACATACTAAAGGGAACTGCTAAATCAATGAATGAATTGTGACTTCTACACTCCATCCCTCCCACAGGGTGCTTGATAAGCTGCTGATTGCTTCTAAAACATCTACTACCAGTGTTGGAAACTGATTAAGCAGCTTACAAAGCACTGGGGGCTAACAGACAGGCCCACCAGGGAGACTGCAGCTCTGGAGTTAAGTAGCTTGCTATTTCATGGCTTGATTATTAGTGATGATAGCAGAACACGCTGAAAAGGATGTAGAAATTTGCTTTAGATGACTGGCCTTTTTATTTTATATATGGAATCATTTCAATTCAGTGACTTCACCAGCCAACAAAAACCTGCAGAATCTGTGGCTCTGTAGTTTCCAGCTCTGAGGGCAATTTGAACTACATCAATTTAAGATATCAACCAAACACCTCAAACTGACTATGCTGCCTGTTATCCAACCTTACCTTTTCTGCAGGGTGAAGTATCAGTGGAAGAAGCTTAAAATAAAGTGTTTTACATGCCATTGACAACAGCATAGGATCTTGAACACAGATGGTGCCTTGGTCAGCTAGCACATCTTACCTCATTGCTTCCTTCATTGTGTATCTAAGCACGGCAGCACATTCACCTTAGATTCCCTGTCCTTTTCAGTTCTTTTTGCCAAATTCCTCTTGTTTAATCTTGTATGTGACATAATTCTGCTGTTCAGGCAGATGCATTGCAAGCTGTTCACTTAGCTCAATCAACACCAACACAAAGACACGTTTTGTTGGCGCATTATCTCTTCCATGGTCATAGTAACACTGCCTGGCTTTGTAGTGTGCTTGTTGAACTTTTTTTTTCTTTTTTAGTATTGTTGTAATACCTAGCAGACTTATTAAATAAGCATGTTGCACTAGGGACTGTACAAACTCAAATTCCTAAAGAACTACTCTTTCAAGCAAAAAAGTAAATACTACTTGTCACTACTCGTCTCCAGTTGAGCTTCAGGGAAGTCTTCACTGCTTTGATGAAAATTTCTCAGAACAAAGTTTTCTCTTGTGGCCTATTTCCAGTTCTATTTCAACACTGCAGCTCTAGGTTTTCTTTCTCAACACTAACCAATGGCCCCGTTAGCCCACTTTTATATCAAACCATATACAACAGAGATTGCTTTAAAGTAAAGCAACTTATATTTTGGATAATTTGAAGTGGAAATATACAATTAGCATTGAAGATGCTTGGTGGGTAAGAGAAAAGTAGAATTAGTTGAATGAACTTACCTGCTGGAGGTCTGCCAGAGAGTAAAGATGGATTTGCTGAAGAAGATACTCTCTCGGAAAGATCCTGAAAAAGAGAAGAACTGATGCACTGACATGCTTCTAAAAGATAGGTTTTTTTGACTGGGAAACTCAAAGATTTCCTCTCTTCTCCAAAAGACAGCAGAACAAAGGCATTAGAGACAGAACTTGTCATTAACTACTTTTCGACATTCCTCAAGGACACAACTACTCCACAGTTTCCACAATGAGAATGAATACCACACCAGTGTCATTCGCCGCCATGTTTTCCACCATAAAACTGGCTGATATAGATTCCCTTTTGTACACAGAGGATCTGTATTGGTATAAACTTTACGAAGACTTATTTGAGAAAGTTATATTTTTCTTACATAAAACATGGTTTCAAGCAAGACCATTGACTATTGTCTGACAGACATGTGCAATAAAGCTAAATTACAGAAACTGAAATAGAGTTGTCCTTAGAATGACTTGTAATAAAATGAACAACGGGGTTAAAGTAAGAGTACAGAGCAAAATCAACTCTGTAAAGTCAAGTGGATATTAGCAAGAAAAGTTTATGAAAACCCATGCATCTGTTGGAAGGAGAAAAGTATCTAATTAAAATGTCTATCTTTGTGCAAACAGACAGAGGCACAACCAGCTAACCAGCTTTATTTTCCATCTGCCTAGAACAAACTTAACACCATGCTCAGGTATTCCACTGAGAAGATAATCACATCACTCTTGGGGAAAAAAAAAGAAACCAAGTATGTCTAGAAGAGCAACTATTTTACAGTATATGTTGTTTAGAGAAGAAACTGTGAACTCACTTTCCTACACTACAATCATGATAATCACGTAGTTTTCAGGTAACACAGAAACCAAATTACTGACCTTATTAAACACACAAACGAAGCTCTGATGAAGATCAGTTTGCAGTGGTAGAACTGAATGAACAGAAAGACCATTGGACATGAACAAAAAGAAACCGTCAAGATACTGAAAGATTGATATGAATTTGATGATAATATGAAACTAATGACAAAGTACACGGGAACTCAAGAGATTTTAGAAACTGGAACAACATAATTAGCTCAACCACAAATCAGCAGGCCTAATAATAGCATCAACAGCAATCTTTGACAAAACACCGAGTCTCACAAATAATGGAAGCACCCTGTTTCATCCTGCTTATCAGGTGCCTTAAACAACTATTTTAAAGTGATGCTTTCAAAGCTGTCTTAGAAGGATTAGGACTTTTCACTGCTGTTAAAGTGAGTGGTACAAAATCTCGTCACCCTTTTTGTGTTTTTGGAAAAAAAATAATCTTTGTTGGAATGGGAAGGAAATAGTTCTGCAAGCAAGGCACTGACAACTGGGCACTACAAATTTCATGGCACTCTTCTGGAGCAAGATTATGCCCTTACTCCTTCTTAACTCACCAAGCACATCAGCCCTACCCAGCTGTTTCTCAGCTGCTGTCTCGCTAGGCCATTTCATTTTCTCCTTTCAGTTCTGTATGTTATGCTGTTGCTTCAGTCAGAGGTGAATGTGTTTCAGTGGCTCTTCTGCATCATGCCTTCATTATACATTTGGCACAATGTCAAAAATAGCTAGAAACCAGTCAAAAATCCAGGTATCAGACAACATGTGACACTTGGATTCCTCATTTACATGTAGAAGATTATTAAAATTGATTGCTAAGATTTAACTCTAAGCAGCATTTCAAAGCCTTTAGTATTCTTCAGCTCTCATACAATTTATCTCATTAAAATTTCCCCTTTATTCTCCCCTGATCACACACAGGCACTAAACAGCATGATAGCTTTGCCAGGAAGTGTATTATTTGCTGACGCCCTTACAGTACTGCTAAAGAAAATAATTAGCTAATGAAAGATTTCCTTTTCTAGGCTACAGAAAGTCTGTAGCCTGAATAGCCCATACGGCAGAAACTGTCAATGACTAATATCAGTGACTAACATCATGTTCCCCTGCCTTCAAGGACTGCATTTTATTTCCTGCAAGTTCTAACTTCTAAAAAGCATACTGACGAAGAGCAAACTAAGGATCAATTGATGACCATTGCCAGAGGTCTCAGCCAGCACAGGCCCTGGTGACAGTCAACCCCTCCTCGCAGCCACCTCCCCTCCTGAAACATGCGTGCAGTAGCAACTCTGCAGATCCATCATCCAGTACTACCCCTCTCTTCCAAACCCATTTCCAGGAAAAGAAGTTGGCACTACTCTCTCAGTCTTATGTAAGACACAGAAAAACACGAATGACACTCCAGCTAAAGGAATACTTACTTCCAATGATACGGAAACTGAGGCATTAAAAAACCCTCAGTAAGTAAGGCTGATATGGTTTCAGATTTGCAATCTTCCTATGGACTCAAAAAAAAAAGCAAATTCTGATTGCAGTAGGCCACAGAAGAACAGCTGAGAAGTTAGAAATTCCACCAATAACAGTGTTTGCAAAACTTCTTAGGAAGCAACCAGACTGGTCCCCAGTTCCAATACCTGCAGTGGTGCAAAGCACTCCCTCACCACCTGCTCACGTCCCCAAAAGTCGAGAACAAACATGAAAACACTTCAGTGGTCTAAAAGCTCAGTCCCGATCTTTTAAAATATAAATTACATGCCTTCACCTCACCTGTTGTGAGCTGAGCAACAAAATGTTACAGAATATTGGTGAGAAGGTTCAACCTTTACTGCCATACCACCAACATCTGCCTCTAACATTGTAGGCCAAAATAATAAAGTAGGAGACATTAATTTCAGAGCAACTGTTGTAACTTGGGAAGCCACTGCTCCAAAATACATGTTTATCACCAGTGTTGTCAGCCTCTAGTATGTGGAGAACAAGAGCAAAAGGCACTAGAATACCAGACACAAATGCATATTTAAAAGAAAACAACAACCAAACAAATACTATACAATACAGGTAAATCAGCTGGGGCAGGAAATCCATACTGACTAAGCAGTCCAGTGAACAAGAAAATGAATAACATCCAGCATTTCCACAGGCCTTCCATAAAGGTTCTCTAAACCTAGGGAGATGACTGCCTATACAATATATTTTGCAGTAGGGGCACACAGGAATAATTTAATAATTCAATGTCTCTCCCTTCTTGTCTCAAGATACTTCTTCTCATGCAGACTTCAAGTCTTTCATCTTCATCCTTCTGCCAACAGTAATTGAAATTGACCACAGGAAACCAGACATCAGAGTACAGCAGGTGAGATGGGACTCACATAATCACTGTACCATTGCATTAGCATCTGGACAAAGTATTACATGGCATCCAAATCAGCCTAGAATCACATCTGTGGTTAAAACTGTAATACAGACTGCAGAGCAGAACGGGGTAACTACACTCAGAAACAATTCACTAGAAAATACATCTCTACTTTCCACGTGAGAAGGAACTTTGAACATGCTTGGGTTAATTTAAGACCTCTGTCTGAAAAGACCAAAACATGTGTTTGCATTTGGTACTTAAAAGTTTTTCCTTTGACATAAAGGTACTTTACAAACACCAAATGGGAAATCTCTTGCAAGTCATTTGAAAGCAAAAGAAAATACGTCCGTTTTGTAAATCTTTTGATTGATGCTCTATGAGAAATTGATTTTTTTTTCCTAAAGTCAATTAAAAGCATTCAATAAACAGTATCCTTTCAGGCAAATCTTAAGGCACAGAAAAAACTCAGAGTGAGCTAGGCAGAGGTCAAATGCAAGATGTTAGGACTCATCACAATAAAAACTCAAACTTCTGCTGCTTCAGAATGTGACCTGTGACCCCTGAGAAGCAAATGGTATCGAGTGCACGTCCCACTAAAAGCACCTCCTAAGCTTTCACGCGGTTTGGAAACTCCCAGCCCAGTTTCATCACTGATGCAAAACAGAACAGTTGTGAGTCACAGGACTGCAGTGCTATAAACCCTGGCTACCAGTCAGAATTAAGTCTGCAGTGAACAAACTAAGTTCAATGCCAACCAGCCCTTTAGCTTTGCCAATCCCCATGAACAATGAAATCCAAAGTCCTGTTGGTTAAAGGTCTTTTAATTGCTTTATTGTAACATGCTAGCAAAGAGAGCAATCAATGCGAGCAGGAAAGAAACTTACCCTTCTGAGACTTTGGGTCCAACTAAAACAGAGAATTAAACATTCTCAGATTGTGATTATTATTTCTTGTTTGATATATATCAGCCTTCAGGCAAGATAGAACTTGAAATTTCAACTGTTTCCTTTCAGAGCATCTTATCATCTAAGTATTTGCACAAACAAAGGTTATCTTTCAGTGTCCTCCTGCAAACAGAATCACCGATAAGGCTTTGCTTTTTACATTTGGACAAAGCGTGTAGTCATGGTGCTTTGTTAGCACTAAGTAATTGCTCTGCATTTAAAGCCTGTTTATCATCAGCTTGGGTCATTTTTCTCCAGTGGGTTAAATACCCTGACAGCTTGGCTAAAGCTTTAACCAATTAATCTGCTCAAGCCTGACACTATAACCAAAGTACAAATGTGATAAGCAAAGCGAACTCTTCTTTTTACACCACAATCAAAAGAAATCAAGTTAGCTGGGAGGTGGGCACAATCGAGTCTCTTTTGTACCAAAAAACCTGCTGAAAATGGAGATGGGGGCAGGGAGGGAAGGGGAAGCTGGCACCATGATTTCATGTGCCAGCCAGGAGCGTCTTGTTTGGCCAGGTTGAGATTTGCGTGGCTGAGCTCTGATTCATGGGAGATGCAGATTCACCAGTCTAGCACGCAGCGACGTTCAGAAGTTCTCTCCACCCCTCTGCAGGAAGCTGCTACACCCACAGCTGGCACAGCACCCCAGATACCATGTCCATTTCCTCAGCCAGCACTATTCGTAGCCTGGCCCTGAGACTTACACTACCACCAGTTTACTTTTAAGCTACCGTACCAGCTGACAAACATCACCACTAGTTTACTTGTAAGCTACTGCACCAGCAGGCAAGCCAGCACACTCTGATTTCTGCCATTCCCGCTAGACTGAACACATTTTTTACCTCCTGGACAAGAGGCAACAGAACCTCTTAAACCCTTGCATTGTGCACCTCTGACAGCTGTGATTGTGTATGCAGCATGCAGGCAGGACAAGCTCGTGCTCTTATCTCTTTCACCGCACCTCAAATTTTTCAGGATTACTTTAAGAAGTGGAGAGGGATATAAATAACTCACCAGTTATCTCAAATACATGGGTCTGTTAATTTAAGTTACAGAACAGCAACAGAGATGAAGGAGAAAAAGCAGAATGTTCTCCTTGCATTACTAATTCTTATAATTTTATTCAGGCTTCTGCTATATTGCATTTCCTTAGCAATCCCAGCTCCTAGCAGTACACTGAGAGAAGAGAACCCCAGCTTTCCAGACAAACAAAAAAGTTACTCAGGGAAGTAGGGTCCTGGGAAACCTGCTGATTCAGAAGTCAAAAACTAATAAATAAATTAAGAAAATGAAAATAGTAATAACATTTATAAAGTATCATTGATTTACTTCTTGAGGTATTTACACCAGATTGTTGTGTTTGTTGCTTTTTTTCCTCCCAAATCTAGGGTTTTGGTTAAAAAAGCATTTCTGAACCATTTCAATTTCACAAGGGAACTCTTCCGGGAGCAGCCATTCCCTAAATAACTTCAACTCACACTAAGTGCTAGACTGATTACCAAGCATGTCCAGGTAAAGTAATTTTTCATGTTGTTATGAAATTCCCCATGAGCATTCCTAAACCAGCTAATCTTTCATCAGCAAACCCAAATCAGGATATAAACTTCCAGCAAAAATGCAGTGTAGTAAGTCTCTTTCCTCTGTTGTTATTTCAGTAAGGTTAAGGTAAAATTGTGAAAGGCAAGAATTACTACAGATCAAACTCAGGAATCAAATACCATCAATACTAAAAGCAGGATGCAGAGAATTAGTTAGAGACACAAGTTTCATCTTGAATTCAAAATAGCTTGAAAATAATCTTGAAATCAAGTTAAGAAGAATCCTTGAAGTTCCCTACTGTAAGTTCTGATATAAAAACACTGGGATGAAAATGGCACAAGTAATATTTAACGAAGTGTCCACAAGTAAGAGGAACTTCTTTTTAAATCAGTATATTATTTTTAAAAGTAATCTAGTCTCAAAAAGAGAATGAAAGCTACCATTTTGAAAGAAATCTAGTACTACTGGTTTGTTTGACAAGGAGGTGCAGATGTGCCCCTAGACCAGAAAATGCTAACATGAACCTGAAAAGATCCGCTGGAAAATATATCTCATGTGTCCCAGCACACACCTCAGCTGGATGCCTGTAGAGCACTGGCTTGTGCGCTTTCAATTTACCCTTGACTTAAACAGACTGCAGTACTGCCTTCTGCCTGCGGCTGCTCTGGCATCAGTCTTATTGCTCCAGAAAGCTGAAATGAAAGCTCAAAATCTACTTTAACTTCATACTGAGCCCTCCACAATTTTAGCCAAATGTATTTTTATGGTGTTAACTTGAAAGAAGCCCAGAAACACAGTTACTTCTTCAAAACAAAAAAAAGAAAGAGTTGAAACAAAGAGGTGGCCTGTTTGCAAGAGCTCCACAAACAGGCATGCTTCATTTTAGCTAGTGCAATGATCACATACACACAGTATCTACGTAAAACAGTGGCACAAACATTCTTCTCTGCATTTGTTTTCTCATCCTTCCCTCCTTTTAGATGTCATTTGGTCTTAAGACTTGATCCTCTCAGGATATCCAGATATCTTCTTTGAATGTATTTCTCTCCCTCCCTCCTCCTAATCACCTGTGCAACATATTTCCTTTTTTTCTCTCAACTCAGAGCCCTGTGCTATGAAACCACATCCTTCTGTAGCTCTCCTTCTCAAATTTTCTTTTTACATTCAATTGCTTTCACAAGCTGTGTCCTTGTTCTCTTGCTTTGGGATTTTCCACTCTCCAAATGGCTTACCCAATGCAGAGAAAATGGAGAAAAACACTTTCTTTTGACAGTCTGAATATGACTTAACGACCTTCTGTTGTTCTTGGTCTGAAAGACGACCTGACATAGCCCCAGCTTCACATATGTGAGGTATTTGGTTGTATAGTGATTGCATAAGATCAATCAGGAATTGTGTGATGCGTTTAGACAGGTTCTCCAATTCCCACACAAATATTTTGAAAATAATCTATCCTTGTGTCAGAAGTGACATGTCTAAGACCACACTGTAGGAAGTGACAGGACTCTTTGGTTCAGCATAGCTGAATTCGGACTTGTTCCGTTTTGTGCTGACAAACCAGCAGGCTCAGCCAGGACCATGAGGCTGCAGCACTGGAGGTGTACCTTTAACTTTCTCCTGCAACTGCAAGCTCTAATCTGGCTTTCTTATGACATACTACGCAACGTATCCAGGTCTCTGGGAAGTTTTTCCATGTAGTTTTTAACCACCATACACAGAATGTCTGATTACGACAGAGGACATCAGAATGAGCACTAACGTACTGCAGAATCTGTTGCAGACTACCTTACCTCATTTCCCTGCCATCTGTCTATAACATCTGGGCTAGCAACACTGCAAGTTCAGGTGTGTAGTTCAGAGAGAAGAGAGCTCAGAGAGTGCTCCAAAGTAAACCTAGGTTACACTACCCTACAATAGAGATGGAAGTACCAGAAGACCACCCCCAAAAAACAACTCTAGCAGGTCGTTGCCCAGAAGAGCTTTCAACAATGACAAGAACAGAGGAAGACAGACTATGGCATAGGAACACAGTTAGCTTGTTTCACACCCTGAAGCAAAAGGAAGAAAGTAAAACCAGAATAATGCACCATTCAGTACAGCTTCACAGAATAATCTAATCATTCAATGGACTTGGGGATTCTTGCTCTCTTTCTTATCTATCCACTTTATTGATGTAATCTTGTTTGCCTGTGCCATTTATTCATCTACCCTGGAAGCAGCAGGCTGCGGTGGGATTTGTATAGCTTCACTTGTACTAAATCTGTGCTGGTTCTAGGTTTTGTCCTGTACACTTCAGTCTGAACAGAATCCACACAAGCAAGGCAACCAAAGCAAGTGAGAACTTGTTGAGTAAAGATGTTTGAGGCAAATTACGTCTGTTGCAATGTTGAAGTGATGGCCGCAACATACCAGGCATAACAACATCCCTTGTAAAACAAGGTGCTCACCAACTGGCTTGTTTCATCAGCAGGCCAATCTCTGGGGAACACTGCTGATATGCACCAGTGGGTGGGCCTTATTTCTCCTCTCAGCCAAGTTTGGTTTTCTTTATTTTTTTTTCCCCCCCTTGTAAATATAAAAAGTTCAGAATCTGGAGGAGCAATAGGTGAAAACAAATCATGATAAATGATGAATACCACTGTTTTACTGTAAGTCTGCTAGCTACTTCTAGGATTTCTTCTGCTTCTTTTTTCTCTTCCAGTCTTTCTTAGTCAGTTGCTTCTTCAAAGCCCAGCCCTAAGTACCCTACCAGATGCCAAGATTCACAAAGTTCCCAAAGTACCTATCTTTGCACACAAGGCATTATAAATAACATTTCTACATTTAGACCAACTGGAACCTAAGTTAACCTGGTTTATAGCCATCTGGAATTCTTCAGAAAAAAATAACTTGTAAGCACTGTAAACAGTTTTGTCTTCTCAGTGGACATCAAGAGTTTCCAACTTCATTGCCATCTTCGTTTTGTGATCTGAGTTCAAGAGCAAGGTATAGATTTAAAGATGATGATAATGCAAATAGTATTAATAAAAGAAACCTCAGAGTGATATGCTTTTCCCTAAAAAGGCAGGCTCTATTAGTGTCTCAAAGGCAGCAAGGTGCCAATACAATTAATCAGTCTGTTTTTAGTTCTCCCTAGACAGCAATATTAACAGTTTGTTTCAGTCTGTTTATATGGGCCTGACAGGTCTCCAAGATGCTGTGTTCACTTGCTTGTGATTAATAGTCATTCACATACTAGGTGAAGACCAAGCAGAAAAATAATGTTTTCAGAGCCAGATAGATAACTGGGTTTTCTTCTCCCTTCTTTCATTTCTAACTCGGAAATGGTACTATTTTTAGGAATGCTACCTCTTCATGTTGTTTCTGAATTCCTTTTTTTTTTAAAAACTGGCCCACGTGACGAACCAAAGGTAAATTAAAGTGACATATTTACTTGTCAGTTGTGCTCTGTAAAGCCATTACATTGATAATGAGGGTCTGCAGGCTGTGATACTACACGTACCAAATAAAGACATAGGTACTAGTTCTTGGCAAGATACCTGCTTTTAGGAAAAGGACTTCTCTACCTTTCCATCTGAAGAATCAACTGAGCACCAAAGCTCACTGCAATGGAGACTTCACAATGTGAGAAGAAGCTGAAATCTAACGTGCATTTTGTGCTTTTGAAACATTCCTTTAGTGACTTTCACAGTGCTTTTAACAAATCCAACCAAATTGGAGATACTTCCTTTGTACAAAATCAGTGCCTTAATATTCTCACCCTTCCTGGGCTGAGGTTCTCTTCATCACAGAGTTTTAATTTGAGACAGTGTGAAGGAACCCATAAATAAGAAAACAGAGCACATGCTTCATCCTCCCCTCCTACCTTCCTAGGTGTTCCATTCTGATACAGGGAACAAGCCTCCAGTAATGTCCAGCAAATACAACCACTCAGGTACAGCCACAAAACAGGAGGTGACATATTTGCCCATGCTGCTGCTACTTCTCTCTTTTTTTCCTAATCAAGTTGGTGTTAAATGCTTATCATGATATTTCTGTGACTTTTTTTTTTTTCTTTTTTCTGTTTCTCCCCATGCCTGTCACCCCAAGAAAAGAGCACACACAGATTTCTGTGATAATTTTTGTCTGTTCTGTCTTCTCTCCATTTCTTCAGCACTTGCCACCTCTACTTTTTGAAGGCAAGTTTTTGGGCCCCCCCCTCTTTGACTCAATTTCTTTAACAACTCTTCATTTCCTGAGATCTCTTCCTTATCATCATCTTCCCTCTGCTCTGGCTCTTCAAATCTCCTTCTCCTGGCTTTCCATCATCCCTTTGTCTCTCGGTCATAGACTTCTCTGTTTAGATCTCCTTTGATCTCTCTTCTTTCACTGTCTTACTTAAGTACCTTCAGCCTCTTCTGCCTCCTCCTGTCCATTTTAATTAGGGCATTCTTTTCTTCAGCATTAATCAGAGGACACAATTTCTTTTCTACCACTTTTCCTTAACAGCAGCCTTCATAAATCTTCTTCTCCTTTTAGTTTTATTGCAGTTGAAGAGGATGGCATAGGAAAATAACTGTAGCTGAAGAGTAAGACAGCTCTGCATTATAATACTATAGTTTGAAATAATAGAAAAAAAAGCATCCTAATTCTTAAAATGCTGTGAGCTGCCCTATAAAATAATGGGGATTGTGCAGTAATACATATACAGACACATACTGACAGTCCAGCAGGTCTGATGTAAGAACTTAGTAGGGCTCACTCCAGAAACCTGCTGTTATATCATTCTTGATGTGGTTACTCAAAGAGACAACACGGCTGTCCAGTGAATGGCAGACTTCACCTCACACTTGCCTGGGATAAAGACACTAGTTTGGTCTCCTCTTCCTCTCAAAGAATTCATATCCCCACCATCCCTAAAAATTATGCTCAAACCACAGTCACTGATGTCATCTGCTTTCTTGTCCTTAGGAAGTTGATAATTTCAAAGCAGTGGCTTTCTTATTCATGGACTTGTCTCGCTCACAAATGCTTAGTGATGAATTTACCACTGGGTCAGCTACATATATCTGTAACCACTTGTCTCACAACACAACATAGCCACAGCTATCTCCCAGTCTGTTTAGGAAATCTAGGACAAAAGGAACCTAGTTTTTTTGTTTGTTGGTTTGTGTTTTTTGTCTTTTTTTTTTTAAGGTCACCACTGTGTCTTGAAGGTTTTAAGACTGTTCATTTTTAGCTTGTTTCCTTCAAGGAAAGTTCAGAAGTATTAAGCTGAGAAACATTTTCTGTTGTGCTGTGACTATCCATTTTCCAATAAATAAAACACTCCGCAAAGCCAAGAAATGCATGGAAAAAGTGGTGACTGAACAAGAGCATGACTACTTTGGTGTTGCATAACTCATGAGTTGAGTCACTCGCAGGGGACTGCATCTTCCTCTGCATTTTTGTGAAATCATATATACTAGAGAGGAGGGCAGAAGTACTCGACCACTGATTAAGCTTTGCTATACTGTGAGCTGGTACAAACTCCTGACAGAGGCTACCATACTTAGATAACTTGAAAGACAGATGCTGTGGCAGGGAGCATGACCTATCATACCTGACTTAAAGACATTCATGCAAAGTCAAGAAGACTGAGCAGGAGTAAAAGATGCTCACCACAACATGTGGCCCCTGGGCTAATAGCAGTCAAGAACAACTTCAGATACTTAGACCCTATAAAACCTACTGGAACCATTTTCTTTGGTGGTACATATCCCAGCTGCCCAGCAAAGTCAGATCCAAGCACAACACCTTTCTAAATGGGTAACATCTTCAGAACTAGATTATGAGGGGAACAAAAAAAAAAACCACAACAAGGAAACTATATTTTTGTGCTACATGTGCTTACCTTCTACGTAGATCTTCAGCCACTGCTGCTCTGCAGCTGAACAAATAGGCTCGCAGAGATTTTAACTGCTGTCTCAGGCGGACAACAGTTGCCAGAGATTCAACGTGCTTGTACAACATGGGATTTTCTTGCTGGATATCAATCAGTGGCTCCTCATACACATATTCCAGAAACTCTTTGGCTTGCTTTGATACCTGAAAAACATGCAACCAGTTTAGATAAGCTTTCCTCGTAACTCTTTTTAAGCAGATCTTCCCTTCTGAGTTTTGTCAGCCATTTTCTGCATCTGAAATATTATTGTTAGCAACTACAGATGAAAACAGAGCTGAGAGAGAGCCAACTGTCTCTGCTTATAGCCAATTCAAACTTCATCAAGCCCATCAAAGCTGAATGCCTGAGATAATTGCTTACTTATCCAAAGTACAGCAATATTTGCAGCCACACATTTTCATTGCAGGATAACACAGCTCACTACATGTACTTTTGGGCCTTAAAACTGTGATCATCAAGTTTCTTCCTTGTTAATATTTTTTCCTTTGGAAAGAAGCAAGTGACTGAGTTAAGTGCCAAAGCAAAACACTAGAAAAGGAAACACACACACTGCAAATCCAATCATACTGTGCTGTCCCAGGATACAGAACTCCAGAATAAAGTTCTACTGCCTTTGCTACATGCTCAGCCAGTGTGGCTAAAATAATGTAAAAAGAAAAAACTCTGAAGCATGTCTATTAAGTTTTTAAAATTATGGATAAATACACCTAATTTTTACCGGTATTACCCATTTGCAATGTTTCATTTGCAAAAAAATTTTTACGTCATTTTCTTGAGAGTGCTTTGTTCTATCTCCACCTCTAAGGAGCTACTGTGATCCTAATAAATTAATGGGAGTTTTATTCCCACTAGAAAAGATATTCCTGTTTCTGAGGTGAGAGAGACAAATAACACTCATGTCTCATTTCTGCATTTTATCACAGCTGGAAAAGAGAAGATGGGATTATCTGAAATAAGCTGCAAATCACTTAAACTGTGCTATAGAAATACTGTGTGTTCCCCAAATCAATTAGTCCTTGTGGATCTTTAAATCAGTGTTTGCATTGTTGAGTTGAGGGAGGGCTAACTATGCTACCTTCTGTGAAATTAACAAAAGGAGAAAGGGCACACCACAGCCTCTTGAGATTCAGGAGTCATTTCCCTACTGGTGTTGTAAGGCAGGAAGCTGGTAAAAGCAATATATGTAGGTCACTTCAAAGTAGTGCCTCCTATTTATGTCCATGGAAACTACAATACAAAGACCACGATAACACTACCTGACAAAGCAAATTCTCAGCTACAAAACACCGTTTTTCATCACAATCATCACCATTTTCGCCAGCAATGAACAGGATCTTGTATGTCACCCTTGTAAAAATCTGCACTAGCACAGGTGACCCACAACTTCACAGCTGTATGATGGCATCACTGCTACAAAAATGTTGCCCAGCAGTCCATCTTTCATCATATGGAAGTCAGAAGGTGAAAAATTCAGACTATATGGTGAGCAAGGTAGGACAGTCCAGCCAACACGGCAATGTGCTCCACCATCTTCAAAAGATATGGGGCCTGGTGCTATCCTGTTGCAAGAGAAAGGTTGTCTTCTCATCTACCCTGACTCTGGAAGTTCAAGACTTAGCTTAGCCAGTATTGCGATGCAGCAGTCAGAGATGATGGTTTGTTCAGGTTCCAGGAAATTAAGAAGGATGGCCCTTTCTCTATCCCAAAAGACAGCTTCCATCAGTTTACGCACTGAGAACTGTGTCTTGAACTTTTTCTTTGATGTGGAATTCACATGCACCGCTCTAGGGACTGCTGTTTTGACACCGGTTCACAGTGGTAACACCATGTCTTGCCACCAGAAACTATGTGATCCAGAAGACTGTTACCTTCAGCCTCATATTGGTTCAATAGGTCCTGAAAAACCTGCATAAGGTCTTATTTCTGTTCCTGCGTGAGTATTCGTGGGACCCACCTGGTGCAAACTTTGCAATATTCAAATGTTCCCACCATCATTTCCAACACACTGAAGCCAATATTCAGCTCAGTACACAGTTCCTTGGTTGTAATTTATTGATTCGCAGGAATGAGTTGATTGAGACACTTCCTTTCATGATGAGACAGATGAGCATGGCCATCTGTGCACAATGTGGCTTGTCGCTGTTGCCACTGCTGAAATGCACAACCTACCACCTCACTGTGTTCACATCTACTCTTTGGTCTCCATAAGTGTTCAGCAAGCATCGATGAATGTCAATGGGTGCCATTTTTTCCACATGAAGGGATTCAGTGACACACCTTTGCTTCATATGAACTTCCACGTCAGACACCATTTTGTCAGACTGCCCCTCTGCTAAGAACTGTCACATGGCAAAAACATGTAATGGGATACTGGTGAGAAGGGTCAGTCTCTACAGCCATACCACCATCATCTGCCTCTGACATTGTGGGCCAACATAATAAAATAGGAGGCATTACTTTCAGTGCAGCCCTAGTATATCCTTATCAAAAGCATCACTCTAAGGAGAACTAGCTTTAAATATAACCCTTTCACAATGCATAATAAAGTATAATAATAATGCCAAGGCAACCTTACCACCAATAACTACACAGATAATAAGGCAGGCAATTTTACATACGGCAGATTATAACCCCTCACATTTCCCAGGTCCTGAAGCTGTATCAAACAGCTCACTTATTTCTATTAAGCACTCATTTCTTTTTCATTTTTTTTCCAAAACAATGCATACACAAGGAATTGTGCCATCTGAATGGAAGCACAAGTAGCATGCTGCATAAGGAGCAGCACAGGCAACTTGGATTTTACAGATCAAGACTCTATAATTACGTCAAGTTTTCAAACATCAGCATCATTAACGTTTTTAGAAGCACTAACTGTGGCGTACAAAAGAGACCAAAGTTGAACAACTACTTTCAAACTGCTTTTATAATCATTAAACTATTTGGCTGTAACACCTCAACTATCTCCTGACAACCACAGTATCTAGCAAAAATATTATTCCTCATCCACTGATGGGAAAATTTAGCTAGATACACTAGGAGGCACATGAATGCTTGGTAGAGCAAGTAGCACCTCCCACGCGGAGGGCAAGGGACTCAACTCAGTATTGTCTCTCTAGTCTTTGGGATTTCCTCATCTACCTGTCCTCCTGCCTCAGGAATCAGGGAGAGATGACTGTCCCAGTGCTACACCCATGCCTGTGCACACCTTCACCCCTGAACAGAGGAGCTTTCCCGAGGCTGCAACTTTAAGAAAACAGAAACAAAAGCAACACCAGATCCACAATCACCTGTGTGACTGCAATACATATGGACTATGATACAAATTTTAAAATTACCTTTTCATCTTTTTCCCCTCCTCATAGAAGCTCTACTTCAAATTAGTACAGAGCTGAACAAAAAGCAGCTCCTCTCCATTGCTCAACGTGTAGCTCTATGCCCTTACTATTGTACAAACCACAATCCCAAAGGACCAAATATTACTACTGTTCAGCTCTGGTGCTGCACAGCCCGAGCACAGCCTTCAAAGGGAGAAAAGCGAACCTTTCTCCTTGCCGACACAATGTACCTGCAGAGCACTGATTACAGGAAAAAGCACCTTTGCCCAGCATCATCGGCTGACAGGGTGTGTTGTTTGCACTCTGCATGCCTGACACAGAAACATATGTAGAACATTACCAAGTATAGCAAAGTTACAGGACACTGAAATACAAACTTATAATGGGAATGGTCAGGCAGTCATAGTAATTCACATTACTATTGGCCAACATACTAGTATGTGCATTAGCATGTTCACAATACCCCAGTTACACTGGACAGAATACACACTGATAAGCCAGTAAAGAATGATATGGGGCAAATTGAAGAGTTTTTATTTCAAGCATCACAGAAGGATGGATATTAACATTTCCAGACTTTTCTAGAGGCTGCAAATTTACAGTTCAGAACTCAATTTACCAGAAGCCAGCCTTCCTTGAGGCCTTCTGGCACAGACAGTTCACCTCCTGCTATGTTTGTCTGTTTGCACAGGCTGGAACCTACCTGAAACAAACTGCAGAAGGCATTTTCACAAGATTACCTCTTTTCTTTTCCCCTCACAAAAGTATGAAAAACATGAATAGTGTACCTGAGGACTGAACTGCTGCTTGGTTATGACAGAAGATACATGCCTAACCTCCAAGTCCTTTGAAAGCTTTTACTGCACTCAAGGGGATTTTTCTTATCCATGTGCTTTCAGGTGTTAAGTGCATTATTGTTTTTCAATATGGTAAGAGAAGACAACAGATTTCTATTGCTTCTGCTTTTTTCAAGTCCTGTCTTCCCAAAAGCAAGACAAGGACCATTTACAAAACTTACTTAATTGATGCAAGATAGTACTCGGCTGAGCAGGACTTCATGAAACACAGAAGAGAAACATGTCCAATTACATTACATCACCATAAAAGTCTATGTCCTAGAGTATGTGCTGCTGATTGTTTTGCCTTCGACAGGTATGACAGATACCAGAAACCTCTCACAGGGGAAAAAAAAAAAAAGGAAAAAAAAGGCATTGGGAAGGCATGAGAAAAAATGTAGTTTTTCAAATTCTTCATTCAGTTTCCTTCCATGTGGTAAAATGCTGGGCACATTTTAGTCTGTGTGCAATACTAAGTTTTTGAAGACTAAAGCCCTGTTTCAGCTCTGATCATCAAATGTGGTATGTGCTTAATCCACTCACCTCCTCTGTGGGGTACGCTATTAATCCATCGGGGAACGAGCACCCACTGCAGCAGCTCTACTTTCAGACATCACTGCACTACCTGCGAGGGCCATGGCTCTGCCTTTAGGAGAAACTCTGTTGCTAAGATTCACTTTGGAATGTTGCCGCACGGCTTTATATGCGCACAGTGGCCAATTATCAGAAGTGAAATGCTGACTAAGTGTTCTTATTTAAAACTGACCCCATAGGAAATTATCACTACCAAGATCACCTCAGGGAAGTGGGACAAGATCTCTGCCTTTGCCAAATCCGCACATTTAATCAATACACTGCCAAGGAATCATGCCGTTTCATTACCAATATTAAGTGCAGCAGCCAACACTAAATTGCCTTTCAGACAAACAGAAAAAAGGAACATCAAATCTTGCCCCTGTATGGCAGAAGGAGATGTGGATGTGAAAGTGCAGGCAATATGTGGCCTACCTCAGAAAAGCACTGTTTAGTCAACATGGGCATAGAGCAAGGACAAAAATAAAAGCATGTTTATGCAGAACTGAACAGAACAGGGAAAAAGTCCAAGAGGTTTCCCAAAAGTAACAACAGCTATGTGTTAACTTAGTCCTACACAGGGATGAAGTCAAGCTGAGGAGATCCAGCTGGTGATCTCAGCTCAGTTTTGACACTGCTACTGTGGCACGTAATGACCCCTTGACCTTCTCTCCCTGTTTCAGTTCCCCTCCTAATAGCTGGAGATGCTGTCCTGCTTTCCAAACTAAGGAATGGTTTTCCTTTCTTAAATTCATCTCTGAGTGTTCTGGCACAGAAACTGACAAAGTATAGACTGGCACAGAATTTGGTTGTGGTTCCAACCCACCTTACACATGTAAAGACAAAATGCAAAACAATTTCTCACTGTAAGAGTTGCAGTATGTTAGATTTTCAATGAAAACTTAAGCTTGGAAGTCCTATTTTCATTTCTCCCCTAAGCTGCTTACGCCTAGACCATAGGAAACAGAGCATAGAGCATAGTTTTCACCCCCCAAGCTTAGAAACCAAACCAGTCTATTTTCTTGGCTGTATCACTGACGCCTTGATATGAGATTTCCTTACCTTACCATCTACATGTTCCATATGAGGGCTCTCTATAACGCCCTAAGCCTAGCAAGTTTAGTCCTCGGCAAAGGCATCCAAAAAAAATAATTCTTGAATATTTATTCCTAGCTTCTAGGAAAGGGAGGGTTTGGGTTTTTTGTGTTTCCACATATCAGAGCTTTGTAGCTCTGAGAAATCTTGCAATTCGTGGTTCAAGACTATCATTTTCCTGATGGCAGGCTCTGGCTACCTTTTAATAATCTTCACTTCTGTCAAATTTTCTTCCTCAAGAGAGCTGCTTTTCCTCTAATAGGGCATTTACTGGTTATTTTTTTCCTTTTCAAATAGCCCATAATAATAATATTCGCAGACACAAAACATCAAACAGCCTCTCCTAACAGTGGCTGCTAGGTTTGAAGTTCTAGTATAATCTGGTTTCCTTATGAGTTCATTGCTGTTTCAGCACATGCCCTCTGTTACTGCAAAACAACGCTGCTAATATGTTTGTTGGCATAACACTTGGAGGCATGTAATCAGCTCCCACTATACAGTAACCAACCACTAAGGCAGCAGCAATAGCAGATCACTGAAGTTTTAGAAAAGCAGCTTGTGTGGCAAGTATACAACAATAGAATTTTCTCTTTATGTTATTTTCAAGTCTCCAGTCCAAACAAGTGCTATAGCAATGTCCTGGCATTCTGGAAATGTTTGTGCCACGAGATGGGACATACTGGGCTTCTGCAAGCACCAATTTCAGGTTATGCCTGTTTCCAGTAGGCATTTCGACAGTTTTAGTATCCATCACTAAGCATTACCAACCTGTAGCCTCAATCAGTCATTCTGTCTCTCCCTGTCTCTTGAGCAACTAGATGAGCAATGACGGAAAAGACACAAGAAGAGGAGTACAGCTGCTCCTTTGGAGAAACACCATAGGCCTGGCTAAGGAAACTGAGATGAAAATATCTGTCTTCTTGAGAGTACATGGACTTGTCAGGCTAGGGTCATTCTGGCAAGCGAGTCAAACCAGATATTATCAACAGACAAAGCCTTTAACCCTCAACATGTAGTAAAATGTCTGTGTTTAGATAGAAACAGCAATTCAGTTCACTCACTAGTAAATCAACTTACAGGGAGATTACCTTGTACTTGGAAGTATCCCAGTTATGAACCAGTCGTGCAGGGATGAGGAAGCTGTCATCCACGTGGCAGGTACAGCAGTAATACCATCCACTGTAGCTACACACCTTGGCTTTGCCATTGGACAAGCCTATGGAGCGCTGACAGCCTGGAGGAGAGAGAAGACTGGGTTTGTACAGTATGCCAGAGGTGTGCAGCAGGATGCAGTAAGGAAAGTAATTATTTCTTCTTCTGAGGTCATTTAAAAAAATAAACAAAACCAACCAACCTCTATGTAACAGCAAACAAACAAACAAAATCTCCACAATCACTACATCTTTTTCTTTAGAAACAGAGAAATAAGTATATCCTTTGTCTAGTGCTGAAAAAAACTTTCTCTAACTTGAACGTGTAGGACAGAGTTCAGAGAGCAGTCAAAGAGTACTTAGCACTTCTCAAGAAATAAAGGCAGAGGAGCAACTTTGAGATACTAGGCATTTAAAAGTCATTGCCATCAAAAAAACAAAGAACCACTGCCCAATAAATCATATTTCTCAGTGTCACATCTGCACAGTTCTTGAACACCTACAGAGACAGTGTCTCCACCACCTCTCTGGTCCAATAACTCACCACTCTTTTTGAGAAGTTTTTCCTAATAGCCAACATGAACCTCCCATGGTGCAACTTAAAGCCACTACCTCTCATCCTATCGCTGTTACCTGGGAGAAGAGGCCAACCCCCACCTTACCACAACCTCCTTTCAGTTAGTTATGGAGAGAGAGTTCAGGCCTCCCCTGAACCTCATTCTCCAGACGGAACAATCCCAATTCCCTCAGCCACTCTCCATAAGACTCATGCTCCAGACTGTTCACAGCTTCACTGCCCTTCTCTGAACATGCTCCAGGACCTTGATGTCTTTCTCATAGTGAGGGATCCAAAAGTGAACACGGTACTCAATATATGGCCTCACCAGTGCTAAGTACAGGGGGATAATCACCTCCCTGCTCCAGCTAACTACACTATTTCTGATACAAGCCAGGATGCCATTGGCTGCCTTGGCCATCTGAGCATACTAGTGGCTAATGCTCAGCCGAATGCCAACTAATACCCCCAGATCCTTTTCCTCCACCTCACTTTGCCAGCCACTCTGCCCAGGACCCAGCACTTGGTCTTGCTAAAGTTCATACAATTGGCCTCAGCCAATCAATCCAGCCTACCCAGATCCAGCTGTAGGGCCTTCCTGAAGTTTCCTGCTTTAACTAATGAGAAAACTAGCGAAGACCCTTCCTTCATATGACCGCCTGTTTTCAAAAAACAGAGTTGATGAAAAACTTATGTTAATGTTTCCTTCTTTACCATTCATGCAATCAGAACGTAAGCATGTATCAAGTGGTATTACTCAAGATACTTAATGCAAAAATGTGATCTAATCTTAGGTGACCTCACCTTAATTTGATATCATCAAGCAGAAAAGCTAAATATTATGACTGTAGATTATTGTCATTGCTGAAATAATTTTTGTACGGTACACAGTAGCAGCATTTTTTGCAGAACAATAGTTTTAGGGCAGAGAGAATGAAGATGTGCCTTTATATGGGTAAACTGAAGACAAGAAATCCAGCAGCACGTTACAAAACAAGATGACATATGACTGCCGCTTATATATCATAACTTAGAAGCCAAAAGCCTCCTAGAAAGTTGGTTGATGCCCATGTCTGACAGTGTAGAAGAGGCGTCTAATGCCCTCATTAATACATTTTATCTTTTGGTTAGCCTCAAGTGGTCCAGCAGTTCAAACAGATGATCTTTTAACGTCCCTTCCAACTATTCTATTCCATTCTACAACTTCATGCTTCCCTCAGCACGAAGCAAGCAGTTCCCTGTTCTTTTCTTTTTTAACAAATGCAGTTTCCAGACAAGCCATTTATAAGAGTTCCTGTGCAGTCCTGCTCTATAATGCTGCTATGGATAAAGTCAGCGGGCATACTTGGTGGTAAGCGTAGTATCAGTACACTGTAGTACACATAGAACTTCTCTTTTTGTTTTTAAATTGCCTTAGCACACAAAGGTGAAGGTTTTAAACAATTGAAGAGACACAAATTAACCAGTCCTTCCATCTGATGAGATATTCATCTATTAACTCTGGAAGATGCTCACAGAAGGTACTCATGCTGTTGCTAAGGAGCCCCATGTTTTTAAAAGCACAGCAGAGGTAAATCCTGCTCCTCTGTAAAAGAAATAAAAATACAACCCATCTTCTGCTCATGAAGCAAAATGAAGGACTGTACAAAAGACAGCATTTTTTCCCCCTTCCCAAGTTAAATAGAAGCAAGTCCTCAGAGAGTGTGTTTGTGTCAGCAGTATCTCAGTAGAGTACCTCTCTTAAGTGCCAGCATGGCTAAAAGGAGTAGCAAAAGGTCTTGACCTATAACACACTGGGTTTTTCTAGCTCAGTGTGTTTGGACCAGGTGATGCAGTACAACCAGTACAACCACGACTGAATGAGACTGATGTCTCCTAGCTCAATACCATTAAAACTGCTATAAACATTCCCCACCAGCCAACATATACTTTCTAGGGAATAAGGATGGGACAGTACACACTAATTTCATTCCCTGCCACTCCACAAGCTGCTGGTTTGTCTTAGCAATCTAGCTTCCATTAGTTAGGCTGAAGGCAACAATATGCTAAACTCCAATTTCTTAGATTTGAACTGCCACCATCCCAAGCTAAATATCTATAGATGAGAAGGCGCCATTTAGACATTCTTTCTGGCCATCTCCTAGAGCCAGAAACTTGTTTCAGTCTATGAAGAGAGCTTCCTTGGGAGACGAATGACAAAGCACAGAAGTACATTCTCCTCCTGCTCCCAGAGGACTACATCCAGCCCAGAAGAACTGAAGGGCTCTGCAGTAAAAAGGGTCTTGGTAAGCAAACCCTGAAGCTTCAGGGTTTGCTTCCTTCAGGAAGGGTGGCTTTACAAAAAGAAGTTCCTATCCAAGCAGCCAATTCTCCTTTTTTCCAGTACTTCTCTGCACCTGTGCTTGTTTCCTTGTTTCTCAGAAACATTTTTACACAGAGTATTTCCCTATCTTCCTCATACCCTCAAGTCAACCATATTCTGCAAAGCTACACAACAGCTGTAAGGTTTGGATACTTTTGATGAGAATGCAGCACCGGCATCTACCTTACATTTTCCCTTAGCTTACAAGCTTTGCTGCTGGAAAAATCACCATCCTTACCATTCTTATCTGTTGTGATTCATAATGATGGCTATTTCTACAATCCTTTCAAATCAAGTTATCAAAGCACTGATTTTCTTTGATGTTATGCAGTTCAAAGCGATGTAGAGTGTGACAAACATATTTCTATAGCATAGACCATTTATGCTACTTTGTTTTTTTAAGACGGGAAAAAAAAAGAGCAAGAGGAAGAGGAAAAAAAGGAGGAGAAAAGAATAGCGGAGGGCTTAACGCCCTTGGAAATTCTACACCTAGCCATTCAGGTACATAAACTTGTCGTCATGTTTAAAAGCAAAGCTAGTACAGATTCCTGGGCTTAAACTCTTCAGTATCCTTCCCAAGACGGTCAGATGTAGCCAACCATCTCACAGACTGCTAACACAACTCAGCAAACAGGTTTACCTGAGAAGGGACCATTTACATTTGCAGAAAAAAAAATACTTGCCTACAAAAAGAGAAAACAGCTCCCACACATTGGGGAAAAAAGCAGCACTGCTTTCACCAATTCCCTCTCAACTACTCCTAATGCTCACAGAATAGTATCCACGAAACTTCTGTACAAAGGTCTTGCACAAATCCTGAGCCAAGAATAAGAAGAATACTCCAACATTGATTATTATCCCTAGAACCATCCCTACCTAAAGGATGTTACAGAGCAAGCTACAAATGGGAGAAGCATGGCTGTCATACACTGTTAGCAAAGTGAGGTAAGGAATGATCCTAAGCCTTTCATCACCAAAAATATGACAATACTACACTAGAATCAAGCAGGGAAAAGAAGGGTTAGAAAAAATAGCAGCAAGAAAGTGCTGCTGGGCACAGATGAATCCCTCTCGACGATACCTCTGCGAGCAGAGTGGAAGTATCAACATGAAGAAGCTTATCTCCAAATGCTAAGACTTTAGGAGAAAAAATTACAAGAAGGTAAGAAAAAAAGTTATCACAAATCTCTGTCCTTGACATAAGGTGGTGGTGAGAGGTATAGCATGGAGGACAAATTCAAGACGCTACAATACACCTCCCATTCTGCAAAGTGTAGAAAACACCACTTCTGTCATGTTTAGGCTGTCATAAAGCTCTTACGGTCACAGCTGATGCACACAGCTATTCTTTATCCAGATACCTTGTTCTTCAACCATTTAGCAAGAAAATACTTGAGCAAGCTACAGCAGGAAACAAGGAAAGAGGAAGACCAAATGCGAAATAAGCACATAACTGTCTTCCTTATTCAATAAAGTTATTTACTCAGTATCAAGAAAAAGCAACTCCCTCGTGATTGTGTACCGTAATTAAATCTGTGACAGATTAGCTTAGAAGCTAATTCATTTAGAAACAACATACAATATGAAGAAGAAAAATGACCCACAAACTTCAAAAGGCTTTTAGCTTGATAAAGCCACAAAACAGACTAAGCAGAAGGTGCACAGCAACAAATTTTCAGTGTTAGATCAGACATAAAACACCGTTCTAGCTTCTCAGCAAAAACAGGGAAAGTGAGAATTACACTTTAGTTGCTGACCTTACGTTTTTGTGCGTCTTCCCCAATTCACTCTACTGTGGAAAAACTCAAACTCATGAGGAAGACAGACTACAATCCAGCTCTTCATTCTTGAGTTATAATCTACATCAGTTTCCCCAGAAATTAGGAGAGGTTTGCTAGTCCACAATTCCCAACTTTGTTGTTTGGTTTTTAACAGACTCCAAAGGACGGACCAACCCTCCTGAATCTATGGAAACCCCAACTACTGGCTGGAGCCTCGAACTAAGCCATAAATAACAGCTTTCCCATCCTGACTAGTGCCAATAAAGATGAAACACACAGCCCAAGATAACTTGGCCATCCACCCCAGGCAGGCTTGCTGGTTGCAGGCCCCAGCCTAGGCTGGGCAGATGGGTCAGGAAGCACCCGTCCCTTCCTGCTGCCGACAGTACACACGGCAGCTCCCCAAGGCAGACGAGATGAGTCATCCTCTAAGCGCCTAGGCTTTCTTCCAGTCAGCGAAGCTTGGTTTAATGTAGTCATCCAATATTTAGACTGTCAGAGCTAGGTATAGTAAACAACATCCTTCATGTCAGTCATACTGAACACACAGATCTATCACCCTCTCCAAGAAGATCAACAATGAAAAAATAATCATGAGTGGAAAAAAGCCAGGTGACAGCACATATAGACTTCATCAATAAATTAGGAGCAAAAAAAATACTAGCTGTGCATCAAATGGCTGCAATAGAACTTTACTTTTGGAAACTGGCTTTTTATTTGCTTGGATTTCTCCACTTCAGTTTTACCAGAATATAGGTTCTTTTACCCTTAGTGTCAAATGCTGAGAAGGGCCAAGACACCATCATTTCCCAAAGAACTTGCTTCAAGGGAATTAAAAACAGCAATGAAGACATGCTTCACATGCAATTAAGGTTTGTGAATCCTTTAACAGATGGCCAGTCTGCATTCTCCCCGGTGCTTTGAAAAATTCCTTTCTTCTCATCTGCAGGACCACAGCACCGATGAATAGGACACACCTCAACTAATTTGCTGTTCTTTCCCCATGCCCTTACAGGGTTATTCTCTCCAATATGTGGTGCTTTGCTGAGATTCTGAAGCACTCCCAGACGGAAACGGATAGGATTTCCCAGGGAATGACTTAGTGGCAGACACTGGTAGTTCACCAGCTCTTCAGACAGGAGTGGGGATTGAATGCACTCCCTGGGCCAGCTCTTGGAAGTCCACCAGCCACAAGTAAACAGAGGATTTAATGTAATTAGTAATAGTATTCCCAGTCCTACAAATGATGACACTCATAGCTGATTTTGTGCACTGGGAAGGCAGCTGAAAATACAGCCAAGAGCAAGTGAGCTGTTTGTAAGATCAGAGCAGATGCTAGTGCCAATGTCCACATCTGTGGCCAAGTCACTTCACACACAGAGCCTCTACTTAATTCAGATTTCATTCCTGCTCTGCAATTAGTTTGAACACCACTTAATTCTGCACTGTTCACTCATTTACTTACACTGAAGGCTCCCTAGTTTGCTGAGTTCCATTTACTTGATAAAGTGGCTATTCACATACATTGAAATAATCAGCCCTGTTTCCATTCAAATACACAGCTCGTTTTGTATCTCCTAACATGAGGAGCAACTGTGAATTAAGTGTGGTTATACATTCTTCACCAGCTTTAGCTGAATTTCTTCTTGCTTGCACATCACTACCACAGTGCTACTTTGGGCATCTGTACTGCTCAAATATACATAGCACAGGTATGTATAAGCCCATCAGTGTTGCAGAAGGACAGGCGAAGAATCTGAAACTCTCCCAGCAGCTAGCATATGGTTCATCCTCTAACCTCTCTTACATTTCTTCTGTTCTCATCAAACATAGCAGTTCTGCCAATAATACACTGCACTGACATGTGACCCGACTTGCTTGATTTAAAAGATGCTAACCCAGCAAATGGAATAGGTTCTTGTGACGTGATCCCTATTCTCCAGAGAATTTGGGGACTTTGAGTTTTCAGGGCTGAAAACATTTCCATTTTTCCAGGTGTAGCTTTCTCTATCCTGACATAGATGAGACTTGGACATTTAGACTTCCTGGTCTCGATATTCTTTTGTTTAAACTTTGTTAATTAATTCATCAAGACATACACCTGGACTGGCTTCACTGGACAAATGGACCAAAAAAATAGTCAAGAGTTCCTTGGGGCCAGCAGAATTAATTCTTAGGATTCACAAGCCTGGAGGAAACAAGGCATTGCCAAGGAGAAGAATAGAGCCTATGCTAAGAGTAGACGTGCTCACTCAGCAAAACCGAGCTCATTCTCCCAGCACCACAGATAACAAAAATAACAACACATTTTAGATTGGAGAAAAACAAAAACCTGCAACAACAAATTGCTAAAAGCCTGAGGAGTTGTTCATGGAAAGATCAGAATTACAGGGTGACCTATCCCAGCACAGGGAGCAAAGGTACACTTTAAACTTTCCAGAGGATATGCATAGATTTATCAGCCAAGACCTGTGTACCACCTGTCCTGCCTCCAGGGCTGATGCAAAGTAAAAAAATAACAGCAGAGGACTGCAAAGTGCACATAGGGGTACAGGACAGGCACTGAACTGGCCAGGTACTCAACTAAACTGCCTTTCCAGGCAGCAGCAGGCCTATCTCAAACAAAATCCAATGAAGGAGAAAAATCTTGCTCTGCGAAGGCACCAAACAAATGGCAGGCAGGTGAAGGACCTACCTGCTATGAGATTACACAAAGCTAATGCTTTCATTGCCATTTCCCCACAGTCAAGCTCATTTACTTTACTTCTGAAAATGCAGTGTCTTATGTAAGCATAACTGATCACTGATAAGAGATTTAATCAATTCAAGCCAACAAAAGAGACACCGTACAATGTCTTCTAATGCCAGCCAAACGAGCTGCCACGTGATCAAAGACCCTGTGGACTAGCAACCTCACGTTTTGAAACGTGCAGGTGCATAGCAGATGAAGCACTGCCTGCTCAACAAATTCAAGTTATCCTGGCATACAAACCTTTTCTCCACACCTCCTAACAAGTTAGTGGCTTTGTTTAGGCGTCGTGTACTTCCAAACATTACTTTAGCCACTGGCAAGGTCTTTTTGCTCAACTGGCTTTAGCCTACCTAAGATTTCAGACATACCATAATTATCAATGGAAATTTCACTTCTTAATCAATAGAAACATGGCCTGAAAGTGACATAAGAGACCCAAAGACTGTTCTAAGGATAATGAAGTAATAAAACCTTTACAATTCAAAACACATTCTTAATGGGCATTACAAAGTCTCAAACACAGGTAAGACGAAGAGCTGCTGACATCCTGGAACAAAGAAATGAAAACAAAGAACAACTGAAATGAAAACAAGTATAAAGTACAGTACTTAGAAAGCACAATCCTGTAAGTCCCGGACAGGTGAGAACAATTATTTTGGGGAACTAAAAGAGTGACAAGAGGGCTGACAGCTTTCCAAAGGACTTTCTGGTATTTTATTTTTGTGCTATGTTTGCTAAGATTTGTCCCCTGCTATTTGTATTTCTGTTACTCACTGCTATCAAATAGGTGCTGGGTGTGATAAAAGTTCACTAAGAATTAGCTAAATTCAAGGAAGGAGCACCCTTGCTTTTCAACTACCTGGCTTTTTAGGAAGTTGAACTAAGTCAACATGGCATCCAGCTAATCCATTTTATTTTTAATTATACTTGCTGCCTTGCAATCTATTAGGAATACACTTTATTTTTGACTGAGTTAACTTTTTACCAGAGTTTGAGCTGGTTTTAGACCAAGGAAGTGAGCAAGAGCAGAGGCTACATGAGCTGGGCACGTTGCGTTGGGCTCTCCCCGTCTACCCACAGGATCACAGCACCAGAGGCAGACTGACTCCTTGAAAGCCAGCAGCTTTCCACCTGCTGCTCGATTTGACAGGGCTGCGGGCTCAGGAAATAGCCCATTTACTAACACTGGCTACTCTGCTCCCAGCAATCAGTTCAGCCAGCCAAGTCAGCGGTGCCATAATAAGCAATATTTTTTCTTCTGGCAAGTGACAAGTCAAAGAGAAAGCAGAGAAGACAGAAGGTACTCCAAAACAGGTGTGAGGAAAGCCGCACAGAGAAACAAAAGGGTGTAGAGTACATTTTGTAGAAAGCAGAAACTCCCACATCCATTAGGACTTGTTGTCAAAGCAACAAGTGCTCCTGGCAGACTGAACACTGAAAAAAATGTTTAGTGAAAGGACAAGGAGAGAAAAAAATAAAACGTGAAAAGAAAGAGAAACATTTAAAGAACAGGAGCCATGCAAAAAACAGGAGTCAGGGATAAAGGCTATTTGCCTCCCTCATCTACAGAAAAGTGAAGGCACAAGCCAAGGGAATAGTAAATGGCAAGGGCTGCTGGGGAATTCTGCTCCTGACAGACCTCCAGAAGGGGTTCTCCAGGTCAGACAGCCAGCTGCTCTGCCCCAGGAGCCCGCGGACAACAGGGAGAAAGGAGTGTCACCGGAGTGCCCACAACTGGCTACCACTACCGACAAGATGCTGCACCTGCCAAGCACATTTTGATGGAAGCCACCTCAAATTTGTAATATGAACAGTTTAGAATTTTTCTTGAATCCAGGTAAAATAAATAAGTAAAAAGTAAAAACAAACTAACTGATCACCCTAACATGTCTCATTACTTAGTTTATTTAAAAAAAATATCAAGTCATAAAACCTAATGTTTACAAGCGTGCACTTGCAACCAGCTTTCACTTCATATCCATTTAAGGACAAGAGGTCTCACCTGAAATGTCACTCTAGCTCAGAGCCCCAGACGCTATCCATGGGAACACTGGTACACCCTACACAATAGCAACACGACAGGAGCAAACTTGCAGCTATGTAAATATATGAAGAACAGAAGAGGGTGCCATTCTAGTAGTTTCTAGCTAATTCAGCCTTCTAAATGCATTGCCATTCAAAGTCAGAAATACAATCAGTGGCAGCAAAGAAAGAGTTAATTAAAGCATGCCTCTCCACATTATCAATAGCCTAATAGGGCATTATTTCTTATAAATTCAAATGATGAACAGTCTTCCACAACAGAAAGCTAAAAACGCTGGGAAAGGATTTTGTATCTGCTGACCAAGAAAAAGACATTTTTTTGCCTTCTGACTCCAGTGTATTAACAGTCTGTCCCCCTGTCCCATGACTACATCTGACCCTACCATCCTGGCTTATATCACGAGTTGAAGAGTGCCAGTCAGACTCCAGGATAAACTTGTCAATAGAAGAATGTCTGCACTTCTCCCTACCTGCTTGTGAACGTCAGCTGTTTGCCTGGGAGCAGTTCCTTGAAAACCCTTTACTAAGGGAGAAAGGAAAAGGGAGATACAGAGGGCAATTCAAACAAACAAACAACAAAAAAAAACCTAAAAAAAAAAAAACGGGGAGGGGAAGCTCATAAAGACTGCAAAGAGGGGGGAAAAAAAACCCACAAAAACACAACCTCTCCCCATCAGGTCCTCCCAACAACCTTCTTTATCAGCGGTTCATTGTCAATCAATTAGCCAAGGCAGCGGGGGTCTGTAGGAAGGGGGTAGCCTGAGAGACAATGGTCTGCCCTGTTGTATTACTATTTAATCACTTTTCCTAAATAAATAAAGCAGCCCTGAGGTGCTGTCATGTCAAGGGAATTTATAACAAAAAAAAAACCTTCATTTTTCATTGGTCATTACTTTTCCTTCCCTCCCACCCCCGCAGGACTAGAGAGGGTTATTACTGTAGCCTTAAGTTCCATCTTTGTGTTGCTTGTCTTTGATTCCCACTCGGACCTTGCCACTTTCTGGCACTAATTTGTCAGGCCGAACAAAGGAGGGATTTGTACCTCCTGTAAGGTCTCAATTAGGAAAGGCTTCTGCTGTATTATGTGCCATTGGGACAGGACACAAAGACGGTAATTACAGGAATTTGCACTAAATGGCTGAAGAATTCACAGCAAAACTTTTCTTTCTCCCCCTCCTCATCCTTTTCCAAGCTTACCCCTCTCTGCAGCCCCGGGGAAAACTGCTCTCAATGCCTGCAAGATGTAATTACCAACAGCAGGCCCCTTACTTTAAACAGTAGCCCACGCAGGGAACAGCACAGACTGCCTGCAGGAAGCAAGGTGTAAGGAGGGAGCCTCAGCGTCTCCAAAGTCTCCTCAGCACAACTTTTCTGAGCCAGACAAGATTTCTCAGTTTCTCTCAGTTATAATTAAAATCATTCATTTCTTTATACTGTATTAACAGCCAAAAGTACCAGCTGACTTTTACAAACCAGCTCGGAGGGTCTCAGGGCAATCGGCAAAGGGTATGCTCCCACAGTAAATGCTATGTATCCCCTATCCTAGGGTACAGGTAGTCCCAGTGGTATCATCCAAAATCCGGGAGGTGGCATGCTTCTTACAGGCTCTTCACAATTCAAATTCCTCTGAGCAAGAGAAAACTGAGCTTTTGCTCAGTTATGTAGACTAAAAGGAGCACGCAGGAGCACTGGGAAACTCTCAGACATATCAGGAAAAGACACAACGTTACTGGCACTGTCAGAATACTTTATTTTTGTGGGGAACACAAATGAGTTCAGACTAAGCGTCCCATGTTTGGTAGAGGAAATCCACTCCTTCCTACTCAAGAATCTCTTCCCATACAACATAAAGCAACACTAAAATCTATCTCACATTGCAAACACCCATTTTGTTGCCACTGCAAGACCTGATCCTGGAAACACCACCTTGAAATTCTCCTGGACCTCAGTCAGAGGATGAAGCAAAATTAGAAAATATTCCTCCACCAAGCTTGAAATGAAAAGAAATAAGAAGAAAGGAATAGAGCTTGAATACAATGCGGGATGTTACCTTAAAATGAGATTATTAATTCTTCTGACTTCTTGACTTTCACAAGGTCTGTCTGCTAGGTGCCACACCAGGTTGACTCCATCTTGGGGATACCTGTTTGACCATGCCCAGAGTCTCCTCACAGCTTTCATTCTCACAACTGTCCTTAAAGGTAAGACATCTCTATTGTCCCTGTTTTAGAGGCAGCAGATGTTTGCTTACACTCTTAGGTACCCAATGGCATGCAATTAATCAGAGTTGTTGCAGTACTCAGGCACCTTCAATTGAGTTTGGCACATAATTAGTCCCAGAAAAACAAGACATGAAGTTAGAGTTCATAGTCAAGAACAGAAATGAATTCAAGCAGAAGCCCCAGCAACATGACCAAACTGATAACTGCCATGAGGCAAACCTTTACGATACTCCAGCAACCAAAGACGTGTCATGCACCATGGAGAGGTGAGCAGAAGGCATATCTGCAGGTGATCACCACAAAGAGACAAAGCCAGCTTCACCTACACCCAGCTCTGCAGGCAACAAGTGTTTCTGGGGGATCAAGTATCCTCCGGCAGGGATTCAGGCAAGCCAGCTGGCCCTGCACAGACCCCAAAAAGCCACGTGTGGTTCTAGAGCAACAGGAGACCCTCAAACCAGACAGCTCCCCATCCCAGGGGGAATGCAGGACCCTAGCAGCTTCCACAACGAAAGGTAAAAACCCACTGAAAAGCTGCTGATGATGCAGCTAGCAATTTTAAGCGAACATAACTAAAGCCAGCCCATGGAGCACAATTTTGGCACAAGGTTCCAAATTTGCTCCACCATGCTGCCTTTACTAAAGTAAAAAAACAATGAAGTGCACTCATATGGGTCCCCTCTATTTCCATCTCATTCCCAATCAGGATAAAAATCACACTCCTGCTTAGGACTAGAGCCACATTTCAAATGAACTGAGATTCACAATTAGATGCAGAACCTGAAGGTCATGTTTTCATCTCTGCTTCAAGGGAAGTGAAGAGCAGATAAGCTCATGCTAGAATCTCAGTGCTAGAACATGTGTCACCAAACGATGGTATGTCAGGGCAACACACATGGCTTTAAAGAGTCTTCTCAGAAAGCTCAACTCTGAAAATGAGTTCCAAAAACAACTTTGAGGAGACTTATTAATAAAAAGACACAAGTCCTTGATGTTGGAAACCAGCATTGTAACCATAATTCAGGTCCTTTTGATTCTGGACCACCTGTCCACTGTCCTTTAAAAACAACTCATTTGCCCAGTAAGGAAGCCCTGGCCCATGTAGCATATGCTGTGTGCACACAATCTAATGCATCAGAACGGCGCATCAAATGCTGGAGAGTCCCTGCATACCTTCTAGGTTTTTCTCCACATTTTAGAGAGCAAAACAAGATTAATACACCAAAGTGCCTATGACTGTAGTGAGAGGTAGAGAGCTGTATGCTGCTAAAACAAGTGTAAGCTCTTCCAGGTGATTTTCTGTTTGTTTGTTTCTGCAGAGGAGGAATGGGTGCAGAAACTGCTGTCTAGTTGCTTACCTGCACACTTGAAGCTCTGAACTGTGAGCCCTCTCTCTAGAGACAGAGTGGTCAGGATGCTGAGGAAGCTGGTTGTCACAGACTGGCGCTTGTTCTTCCTGAAATCATTTCCAAAGGGTCGATCTCCAGGTTTGTTTCGAAGCGTGACCTGTGGGTTCTGACCTAGACTTCTAGAGGCATTGGCTGCTGTTTTCAGTGCTTCCATCCACTCCTGGGCCCTCTGACGGGTCTCTGCACGCAGGCGGAGGACATCTTGAGGAAAAATGACCTGAAAGCAAGAATCACAGCCATCTTGAGTATCGGTCTGAACAGACAGGCAAACATCAACATTGTAGCTCAGCAGAGGGTCTTCATCAAGTCTACCAGGTTGGAATGCCATTAGATAAGACCTATTTAAGAGAAAAGTAAATGCCTTCCAGTTATTCTGGACAGTTAACTTATAAAGAGTCCCCGATTTCAGAATATTTTGGTATTCTTTAGTATTTTCAGTCAAATTCATAGACAGCAAAAGTTCCATGGGCTTCTCTACCAATCCAGTAGTTTGAGAAAAGTCACTGCTATTGTCAGGCTCTGGCACATTCTCCACTTGCTCTGGCTGTCTTGTGAAAGTAGGCACAGAAGCACGCATCACTTCCCAGAGCTTCCGCCCCCAGTCCAAAGCCTCCCATGATGACTCTGCCTTCAGCTGCAGCTGAGAGTTGTCTGACAGGACAGCCTCCACGACCTTGGCTTCAATGCTACCAGTAACAGTGACTCTTTGAAAATGCACAAGCGGATACACGGTGGGAAGAGTCTGGTTGCCACTGCTGTCCAGGCAATACAGGTACAGTTTGTACGGGGAGAGCTCAGCATAAGAGGTTTGCCAGTAGCTGTCATTGTCTCTTCTAATTTCTAAGTATCCCTTCTTCAGAATATTTGGGAACGTTGGCATATGTTCTAGAAGAAACAAAATGAGAACATTAATTCATTTAAAACAACATCTCACTTTGCTCAGTCATTCTGGCTTACACTTTTCTACTGATCATACATGATGTATTCAGAGGCTAAGACCATGGAAATAGCCTTTATCCAATACACTATGATTATAAAACACAATTACTGACTATCAAAAACATAGCACTTCCTTACTCAGAGATGCCAAAGCACTTTACATAGAGGGGGCAGGGAAACAGGGACAAAGAAAACAAGTAATTTTTCAGCAATAATCCAGTAGAAGTGACAGAGCAACGAAAGAGTGCAAGCCTCCCAGAAACTAGTCCAGAAGAGTAGAGCATTATAAGGTGAACATACAAGCGGCAACACAAAGATGCTAAGCACAGAGAAGTGATGATGTCGTCTGGACATCTCTCACAGTGAATCTATCACTAAATGTGATATTTGGCCCACCACGCATTCATGTGATAGACCTGGGTTGAACCCAGGTGTGCTCTCACTTCCTCCCTGAAGAGGACAGAGGGGTAAAAAAGAGGAAAAAGCTCGTAAGCTGTAAAGGCAAGGAGATCACTTAACAATTACCATCACCAGCTGCTACTACTTGACTCAGTGAAAACCAGTTTAATTTATAGTGAACTAAAATACATTTGGACAGAAAAAAAAAAAAAAGACAAACCAGCACCTTGCTACCCATCTTAATGGCCTCATTCCCAGAGGACAAACTTGCCCCAGCCAAGGATCTCCAGGGGTGCAGTTCCCCCGCGGCCCTCCCCTCATGCTAGCAAGAGCGCCGCGCCCGTCCCTCAGCAGCCCCCCAGGCGCCGCCCGCCTCGCGGACGGGCACAGCTGCGCGACCGTTAGAACCGTTGGAACCGGCCGCGCCCAGCAGGGGGCAGGCCCGCACCTGCGCCAGATGAGCCGTGCCCCACCGCAGGCGCTGCCAGCAGGTGCGAGCACTCCTTCCTCCCGGGCTGGACGTGCTCATCTTCGCTGGTCCCGGGGAAAATCCAGTGGAGTTCACTGTGACGCTCTAATGGCGACTTTAACATCTGGCACGGCACAACGCAGCCCTGAGGAGCAAAGTGTTGCTCTTGTTGGACTCCACCCCCCCTGCGATGGGACCTGCGATGGGTTTTGGCTCACAACAGTCAGGAACTGCGGTAACACAGTTGTTCTTTCAGCAGCAGGTCCTGCCCTCGGCCCCACAGCCTTTCAGAAGGATGGGGTAGGTAGCTGAAGGCAGGAAACATTTCCAGCATCACCGCTGGACCATCTACCGCTCGGGTCAACAGCCCACACTCTAGCAAGTGTAAAACATGAGCACCTCTGAGCATGCCTAGGATGTCTTCAACACAGAGCAAAGTACCTGGGTTTAACAGACCTTGGAAGCAAAGAGCACAGGATGCAGCTGTGTGTAAGGTCCCACATCCCCACCAGGCTTCCTTGGAGGGCTGGCTGGATTGCCCTCAGTGAAGCCCAACGATAAGCATTTATAGGATTAAGTAGACAAGTTTCAGTCAACCTTAATCAATATCCATGAGAATTAATTGTTTGGGAATATTTAATGCGAGTATGCAAACCTGAAACAGGCAGTTAAAAGTGAGGGAAGGATGCTACCTCTCATCCACACAAACAAAATGGATGCTTAAGTTTTGCTTTGCCAACTTGGCCTCAGCTTCCCCATGTAGCCCATTTACATGGAATGGAGACTGCACTTAACACCATGCACAAAAAAGCACTCTTATATTTACCTAGAAAGATTTTCTGCATATATGACAAAAATCATAGCAATTGAAAAATCATTGTTTTGGCACTAGGCATGGAAAGGCTGAAAATAAATAACTGTATATTGCAGACAAATGTGCTACTCGAGAATATTTCAACTAAATATGAAAACTGAAAGCCCAACCTAAAACTTAAAATGGTAGAGAAAAAGCACGCGGTCATAATCCCAAACAGATACACACGTTTGCATACACACACTAAAAGAGAACCAATTTCATTCACCATCCATCTCTGGCCCTGACATTCATTAGTATTTCTGTGCTAACTCAAAAGCCATTAATTTATCTGAAACCCACACTAATCCCTTTGTAGTGCAGATAATGGGCATCCATTCTAGAGTCATCTTCCCTTTCTATTAATCCAATCAGGGAGGCAGCGCTTCTGCAGCTCCAACTGCAATCTCTCGCTTCCATCAAGTACAGATGACAGTTCAAGCTTCTCCATAATAAGACAACTCATAACCTTCCCCCAGCCACCCCTCCTTCATCTGCACACAGGTTTGCTCATCTTTTGTTGAGTTACAGAAAGGCTATCTCTCCTTCTCTGCTTTTCATGGAGGCACTCCCTTCTCCCTTCTTCACCCCACTCCTTCCCTCAAGCTCAGCTCCACCCTCTAAATGAGATAAAACCAGCAGCCAACTTGATTAACATTCAAATGTCTCATATTGTTTAGGTCAGGGCAGTAGACACTGGCAGACATGTTGAATCCACATACACACACCCCTTACAGATCTCTGCTCCCAGATCTCCTCCATGTGCAGTGTGCCAGACAATGCCTTTCCACTCAGAGAGCAAATGCTCCCACCTCTCCATCCACCTTCAAAACAGAAACTGAACCTCTGCATCTCTTCCTCCTTACAGAGACGTGGAGAGTAAATTGAGGAAGTATTAAAAAAAAAAAAAAAGTGGAAATAATAACAGTAAATGGCCCATGTCTGGACCACTTGGAGTTACAGTTTCAAGTGATGAGGGAGAAGGAGGGAGAAGGAGGGAGAAGGAGGCAGAAGGAAGCAGAGAAACTCAGCAGCTAAGGACAGGGCAATATGCATTTCAGCATCTCTCCTCTCCTTCGGGGAGAGAGCTGGCCACCCTGCACCCAGCACACACCTACCACTTTCCATGCTCAGCGATAGGAGCCCAAATGTTGTCTCAGCATATCCAGGAGATGCATGTTCCTGAACAACTGATGTACTTGTGTCCCAGGAAAACGAGTTCTGCTCTGCACCACAGAAGCATTTCTGATTTCAGCAATACCAAGTAACTTGGAAATGCTTCATTTCTGAAGGACTTTACTTTTGAGGTGGTATTGCTGCCTGGATTCTCTGGTGCTCAGAGACAAGCACAAGTCAGAATAGTCCTCATCTCAAATTCCTATAGCAGATGCCTTTCTGACCTGAAACGCTCTCTCAGATCAGGATGGAATGCTGTCCCACAAGGCTCCCGAGTTGTGAGAGATGGCACTGCCAGGCATGTGGTCAGAGAGTACAGCTGCAGAAACCTGTGCAAGTCACCTTAAATACAAAAACAGTTTTTCTCCAACAATTTCCCAGTTTAAGTACAGTTTTAGCATGGCAGTCTCAACCAGAGATATGAGCTACTCCCAGCTCTGCCACTAACTCAGTAAGTCACGCTGGCCAACTCATTTACTTGTACTTTTTGTTTACCTCCATTCTGCACATTGTTTTCTGTCCACTCTCCTGTAAGCCATATGTTTTTGATCACACTGTTATCAAAGCTCTTGGGAAGTCCTCTGACAGAACACCCTCATACTGCTGCTGCCAAAATAAATTAGACACATGAGCTCCTCCTTAACAGGACTAGTGACTTGCTTGGGGCTTGCAGGATTAGGAACTAACTGTCCCTCAGCTGGCATGACTAAGATCCGTGATGTCCACTGCCCTCCTACTTAAAACCACCATCTTTTCTTCCCATCCATTTTCCATCTGGCTCTGCAAGTGCATATTTTGCAGGCAAAAGAAGTGAGAAAATCAAATGAAGATGCATTTGCTGATCCTTGTATAAATTCACTCAATTCTACTTCAAAAAGAAGGAAGAAAGAGTATAAAATGACTGACAAAGCTATGAAAACAGAGTCATTGGTTCACATTAGCAGAGATCACTAACACCACTAAGGGAAAAGTCTTACATACTGTAATAGCAACTAACACAAAAATTCAGTTATGAAAGTCATCACAACATCACTGGAAGCAATCAGCACTGCCACAGGAGATGAAAAACTCTATTAAGCTTTATGGAATGCTGTAACACAATCTCCATAGGACATAACCCTCCCAACCTAACTCGCTGGTGCCTTTTACTGTAATCCTCCTGCACTGTCAGTTTCTTTACGTAACGCCCTCCCATAGCCTCCCACTGCACTTGCAACTCTCCATTCTCCTCTGCGCACTCCCACGGCCCCACAGGCAAGGGATCAGATGGGGCACTGCTGCTGCTCTCTGCCAGCCCCTGTGGCCCCTTCACTCCGAGGGTGCCTGATGACCAACCAGGACCGAGCCAGAAGGGGACACGTGCAGCACTCCCCAAATCAGACAGCGCAGTTAGAGGGGAAGTCTGATCTATCAGATGAGAGTAGGTGATCCAAATCACACTTCTGTCTCATCTCAGGCAAAACACCTCACCCCATCCCTCTGTGTCCCTGCTCAGTCTTGCTGCCTTTACTGTGTGGTTTGTTTAAGCTGTAACCTCTTGGGAGAAGGGGCTGTCCCTTGCTAGATGCATAGACAGCCCTTGGCACTTACGGACCTCAGCCCAGTGGAGGGCATCCAACTCGGATTTTAAACAATTGTGCCTCCTCAAATCTTGAAAGGCTCCAAACCTCTGCAAGTACAGCTTTTCCTTGCCTACCTTCTAATGCTGAAAATAGATAAGCCTCCGGGGGCAATGGATGCTCCAACTGGCTGGATGCTTTCTGGGATTATTTCCAAGTAGTTTGAGGCTTCCTGCTCTCCAGAGAGGAAGGTGCTAAGTGTTGTTTCCGCACATCTGCCTTTTGGATGGCTACACTATTGTCTTCTACACAATACCACACAGCTATAACGCTCTACCATCCCTGTAGCAATTGGTCCGCCCTGGCTGTGCAACTTCTACTTACTGCTGACAAAAGACAGTGCTAATGGAGTGTTTCTGCAAGATCACAAATACTAATTAGATTTCACAAACCTCCCTGGTAGACCGGAAAGAAGCCAGGCTTTATGTGGCCATCAACAGTGTGTCAGCGTGAGGGCTTCACATCATACCCTCAGCATTTCAGATAGCTCAAGATCGCTGGCTACTTCCACTCTACAGCAGCACCCTTACTTAGCACAACCTCTCCATTTTCTGTCCAGCTGTCTTTGAGGCTCCTTCCCGAGCAGGACAACAGTGGCAGTTGATGGCTCTGCCATCTCCTGCTCTGTGACCCACTGCCAGGAACCTGCTCAGCACAGCAATATGTACTACTAAATGCTGCAAGAGCTAGCAACGTAGGCACAGATACAGTGCCAGCCACTGCTGCTGCTGAAGGAAAGGATATCTGGCAAACAAATTAAAGATTCCCACATTTTTCAAGCAGATTAAGTTATTTTCTAACAAAGCTGAAGAGAGATGAATTAGGATTGGGATTTTGTTTTAATTTCAATGACTCCCATTTCCCTGTCTATTTGCATTAAAAGTTATGAATTAAATTTCAAGAAGAAATTCCCCTTTTGATCAAAGAACAATTTCAGCATCGAGTTCTCAATGGCACCTAGTCAAAGGCTCCAAGGAGCTCTCAGTTATGATATGATTTTGCAATTCAAAGCAGCCAGACCCTGCAGGTGCTTATGGCTGTGACTTCAGCAGCCTCTGATTGTAATAAAACTGAGCACTTGCATAAAAATGCTTACAGACTTAACCTAAACAATACCATTCCCAGCAGATGACACTTGTTGATTCCTGGTATAGACTCCCTACTACCACCACCCAGCCCCATCACGCTTGACAGCCATGTCAAATAGTGGTGAGATATAAATCAACTCCTTTGCTTAAGGATTATCTTACTCTCAAATCAACCCAGATTGCAAGTGTTGCTGAAAATCTGTAGGCCCAGGAGCTTGCTTGCTCTACTTGCTCCCGTGAATGACATTAACACCACAAAAATGCCAATTATTGTGTCCTTCTTTCACAAGCAATCAATTCAGGCAAAGAAAACCCTTGTAACTTCCCTCACCAGTTCACATGCACTTCCTCAGCAGCTCTTCAACCTGCTCCTTACCCAGCTGCTGAGCACATGCATGGCAGTGTTTGGTAAAGATGGAATTGAGACTGCTTTATGCTACATAAGGTCAGTGTAGGAGTAGAAAAATGAAATCCCTCAAGTCAATGTGATCCCTGAAGTGGGATAAAGCAGCTTTGTAAAACTCAAAGATCAGTACCAGTCTGTAAACCACTATCGTGCTGCTCATGAATAGAAATTTAGATGTTTTCCCTCCTCAAAAATATACTAGAGAAGTTTGCCAGTGTAACATGATGGAAAACGCAGCAATGACAGCAGAGTAGCAAGGTCCTAGGCTGCTGCAAGTGAGGGTTTGCTCAAATGCAACAGCCGAGGGCACAGAAATAAAGGAAAGGAGCTGCTTACCTTCAGAAGGCATCAGGTACAGAGGGATCTCCAGTGAGATACCCTTACCTCCCCTGCCAACCCTTAAATGAGGTCTGGGAAGGGACAGATCCTGGCTCAACCCTTTCTGGTCACTCAGGTGCATTGCACTGCATGCATCTGAGCTCCCCTGGGTTGGCCCTGCATTCCTACCAGGTGCTCCATCAGTTTCAAGCAGTGACTTCGCATTTCTGCTGCAGCTATCCAAGAGTTGCACGAAGTTGGAGCCCAAACCTCTTTTGAAATATTCTCTGTACTACTCCTGAAGATGCGATCAGACCTTTGCAGTGTTCCAAATGATGGCTTGGTTCCCAGACAGGTAAAAAGATGCAAAGAGAGGGAAAAAAAATGGTAAATCAGTCAATAGAGAGAGGCAGGTGAAATTCTGGCCCCAGTCAGTAGACTTTGGCCTTGTTAGCCAGTTTTAAGGCAATTGTTTTCTTCAACATGCCTATTTTGCCGTGCTGCAGCACTGCAACCAACCCATAGATGCAGCATCTTGACACAGTACTGCCAAAATCAGTGGGGCTGACTGAATACCTACCTGCACAGCCTGCTGGCAAGGGGCACCAGGCCATCAGCTCTCTGCAGCTGGGACACTTTCAGCACACAGATGCTCCTCCACTCAGTGAAAGCTCTTCAATGCACCATGCTCACAGGCATGGCAGGCAAAATAGGCAGCTACCTGGGAAAAACACTATAGCACCTACACTCCTGGCACTGGTTGTGTTTGAATGAAAACATCCACGTGACTGTCAAAGATAACTGCTCATGATCTGTGTTTTAATGATCTAAGCAAGCTTTCTTGAGATGCTACAGAAGCAGTATTCTCCCTTTGTTTGCTAGGACACATGCCCAGAAATACAAAACCTGCCTTGAATTTGCTTGCAACTTCCTTCTTTTCTAGCTCCGCTTACTGCTTACTTACTGCCACTTACTGTGCTCTGTAGCACAAGCAGTACTCACTTCTGGTATGCTAGCTGTGTTGCCAGCAGGCCTGAGGAGATACAGCCCCAGAAGGCACAGCTTCTTTCAGAGCTTTTTCCTTCACAGAACATGGAATGGATCCAGTTTCATTTTATTTGTATTATGAGAAAGTAAGCAGCAGGAACAGATAAGCTCAGAGTAATAAATATAATATGAAGATAATGAAAAAATAATTGTGATTGTGAAGAGCTAATCTGTGCAGCAACTTGGCTGGCCTTGGAGGACCAGGAGACCTCTGCAGGCTCCAGAGGGAAGTCCTTCACCGCCACGGGGACTTACAGGAGCAGCTGCAAGCTGCTCTCAGTACCTCATATGCATTGGTTTAATCTGCATCAAAGCCCTGGAGAAGGATGCCTCCACAAGCTGAGGCCTCCATGACTTCTTCCACCACCCCAGCAGCTTTCAGCCAACCTGCAAATACATTTTTTGTCTGTTGCAGAGTACAGTTACCAGTCCCAGATACACATTCCTGCAACACTTACTTTCTTGGTTTTGCTTTTCTGTTTTAAGCTCAGCTCAAAGTAGCAGCAAACTCTAAGGTAGGCTCTCCAGTAAATACAAAGCGAAGAAATACTGCAGCTACCATCTGAACCCTGCACAGCAGAACAGAGTACACTAGAGAAAAAGATTAAAAGTTCATTTTTAGACCACAGTTCTCATTCCTCAGGGGAGATACCATCACCCTGAGACGGGCATCCCATGCAGAAGGGCTCTGGGAGAGCACACAGAAAGCACTACAGATGCCTCATGCCTTCACAAAAAGCAGTAGGAAAGCGTGAGCTGAGCATCTTAGAGGCACTGACTGCTGCTGGGCTGCAGCAGGGTCCTGGCAGAAGTTCTTTACCCAGTCTTATCAGCCCATTTCCCACCCTTGCTTCTTCACTTCTAAGATTCCAGGAATCAACCCTACTGAGTCTCCTCTACAAAAGGCATTTCAAATACAGCTTTGAGCCCAGTCCACTTCTGACATTCACAAAATAAATCATAGAGATGGAGAAAGTGGTTGAGTGTTTCTGAAGCCCTGAGCACAACCTCTTCCAGTGTGCTGCTTGAGAAAGGAAAAGGAAAAACTATCACTTGCTGAAACATCACCTCATACAGCTCACTGGGGATGCCTGCCTCAATCTGATAACAAGACTTCCTGTAGGCCACACAAAGCTGGCAGAGAAGCCTTAATATTGACAGGCACAAATAGCATGCTTGAGTTTTTGTTAATTGTTTACAGACTGAATAGGCAGCATTTCTTAAAGAAACAGAACAGAGATCTCAGGCCTCACAGTAAAGCTTCAAATACCTACCCCTCTTTTTAATGGCTGCTCTTTAATTACTTTATAAAAGCTGACTTTGTTTGGATTTGCCATTCTCCCAATAGCTATAGCATGCAAAGTTGGGTTTTTTTTTTAGTTTAGGAAATTATTTTTTCTGAGTAAGAATGAATGAAATAGGAGCAAAAAGTAAAACAAGCTTAGTTTTTCAAACAGAAGTGAAGATTGTTTTAAACCCTGACCTCTTTGCCAGGCAAACAGACAGAGCTGTATCAAAGACAAGAGAGTCATGCTGTTTTACATCATCCTAAGAGTTAGCTCATAGGGTTCTTTTTGTGGTTTTTTTTTTGTTGTTGTTTTGAAACAAGCAGCTCCTTTTGGAGATAAATATTAAAAACAAACAGAAAAGCCTCCGCTTCAATAGAAACAATAACGTATCTGTACAAACCTGTGTTTCCTTGAATGTCCTGTCCCTTGGTTAGTGCCAGGTAGGAGAGCAGAGCACAGTTATTGTCCTGACCTGGCAGAGCTGGCTGCTGCAGAGAGGTGCCAGTGAAGACCACTCCCCAGTTTACATGGCTGATATCAGAGCGTGAGCGGTTGTGTCCTGGCTTGAATGTAGAGGCTTCTTCATTCTGCACCAGGATGTCATTCACTGACCGAGGCCTGTCCCTCCTCCGCTGGCAGATGTTGAAGATGTTAAAAGCTGCAGCCTCCCCTTCCCCTGCCCAAGCAAGGTTGTCAGCAGCTGTTCCCCTCCGCGCCACGTGCTGATCTTTGGCAGAGAATGCTGTCTGGGCTTTGGTTTCCAAGAGGCCATTTTTGCAGTGATCCCAAATGAGGCTACTTTTGGCTAAGGAGGCGACGTTCCTTAGATTCCTGCTCTCTGTTATCTGATCAAACACCTCGTGCCCAACCAGCTCAGGCACCTCCTGGACACCAAACACCCCAGAGGGCTGCACAATCTTCTCAAGCTTAGTATCAAAACTATTGAAGAAGTCTTCAGTCACTTCCAAGGCAGGGCTAATATCATCAACTTCAAGAGCTTCCATGTCCTGTGCTGCCAGTGGGCCCAAGGGAAATGGTTGCTTCACATCTGCCCTTCGCACACCACTAACTCAGAGACGGTAGGACAAGTTCACGCATCAACTACAATCCTTAGTGGCAGAGAGGAACACAACCAATCCTTTTCTTCAGATGTGAAAATCCATGACAAAGTTGGCTGTAGTCACTCTAGAAAGCACGTTCATAGTGATAGGGGGTCACCTGTAACACAAAGCAAAGCATCATGTCATCATGGACTTTTTCCCAGATAAGTGTGTTTATCTGCATCCCTCCTTCCACAGTCACAGTGTGGTATCTCTTCTTGAACTGGAACAGAGAGCAGGGTAGGCTACTAGAGGAAGGGGAGCCAAAGTGATACCACTTACTTACCAAATGTTAGAGAGCTGCACTGGAAGGCAGTACTGACCAACACTGCAAATACATCCACCTAGGGACCTTAGTACAGGTTCTCATCAGGCTGCAAAGCAAGCCAACTGACCTTGATTACTTTAACTTTTTCTCCTGGATTGCTTGCATTCTTTGTTTTAGGAGACTGACACTAGTTTGCAACAGCTGCTCTACTGCTTGTCTGCATAAACAGAACTGTGATATTTAATAAATCAGTGCTAATAGGATGATGCAGAGTGACTGCTGCACATTTCTCTCTAGAGTATTGCTGGGAACCTGTGTGAAATGGTGTGGCAACCTAAATCCCAGAAAGATAACACATCCTATGAGCAAAACAAGATACACCATAACCCATACTGTCATAAAGCTGCAGATCTTTATCTCCCAGCAGCTGATTTGGAAAACCTTAATAGAGAATGGCTTTAAAGCTGGAATTATTGAAGAGCTGTATTGAGCTCACTTAAGGAAGGGAGAGTTATTACACTCCCTGGGGTGCAATAAGGGGGTGTCTCATTGCCAACTTCTGTCTCACCATGCCTGCTGCCTTCTAACCTCTCCTTCTTGAAGCTCCATCCACGGTGCTGCAGTGCTGAGGGACACGCAGGGAAGCTAGGTTCAAATAGGGAAAATCAAGCATGCACATTCTTGGGACCTAGACACGGGTGCCAGGGGGAAAACAGCTCTCACAGCACCTGGAGCAGGCACACGCAGGATGGCCAAAAGTCAAGGAGATCTGTGTTTTGACCACATCAGTTCAAGGCTTAGAAGCAGCAAAGCTGCATTAGCTCAGAGCTCTGCCTAGATTAATACACTCTTAGCAGAACTAATTAGCCTGGACAGGGCTCATAATTAGCAGCTCATTAGCTTGTGAATACTGCTAAGTGCCACCAAGACCCACGAAGATTTACACTTAGCAGGAAAAAACATCTATTAAGCAGCATCAAACACACATCATGCTTATATTTAAAGTTCTTTGGGTTTTTTGTTTTTTGTTTTGTTTTGTTTTTTTAATCAAGAACAGTCGACTTGCCTTACCCTAACTTAAATTAGCAAAGTCATTTAAATAGACACTCCCTTCCTTAAGCCATAGGGAGGAAGGAGACCAGCATCCCCCAAAGAAGGGGCACAGAGTCCTGGCACACAAAACCTCCACAGGCGCTCGCTGGCCTCCTCCCTCCTGCTGCTGTGGCCACAACACTCCTGTGCTGGAAAGCAGCAGCTCAGCCTCCTGTGTAACAGATCAGCATTTCAGACCATCATCTCTCTAACCACATTCCAATTAAAATAAATAAATAAACAAATAAATAACCACATACATAACTCTGGAAGCTTCAGGGCTTTACACTGAGATCTTTCTCCCCAATCTTTTTGCAAGGATTCACTTCACTTGTCTCACAACAAACCTGGACTAGGACAAACTGAAGAGTGAGATACTAATGGCAGAGCCAGAACCAAAATGCAGTGCTGAACAAAACAGATACGGAGTGGTTTCAAATCAGAACAGTATGAGAACACTCTTTGCAAAGCTGTGCAATAGTACTAGTTGATGATAGTGGGAAACAAAGCCACTCCAACCACATCCACACTGTCACCTTAAAGGAGCAGGAAGTTCACTCTCATAGATCATTCCTGCCATTGACCCCAGAGCAGCATTCTGCTCGTGGTGCCTCAGAGCTCCAGCAGGCTGGGGAACACAGTGTGTTTCAACCCATCCACTTATTCCACATCCTCCCATGGCATGTCTTTAAAGTAAGAATGGTATTTGGAAATTGCAAAACCGCAAAAGGCTTTCACTTGAACAAAAGCAGCACCAGCACAACCCCATGCCAAGAGAGCTGCAGGCTGACCGCACAAAGGCGCTGCCTCCTGAGTTGGCAGAGAACACAGCCCTGCTCCCACACAAGCACCGGAGCAGCAATCACTGCAGAAGGGTTTGTGACATGCCACTAAAGGACTGCAGAGGAACAATTTCAGTGGTAGCACATGCAGCGCTGCTCGGCTCTTTATTTTAAATCAACAGGAAAGGTGAAAAGGGACAGGAAAAAAACCGACACTTACATTAACAGGTTTGTCCTTAACCGCTGGAGGCCGAGCTTCATGCAGGTGCAAGTTTCTCTGGATCCTAGAGACTGGAATTACCAGAGTCATGCAGCCACGCATAGTGCTGCAGAACTACAGCTGACCTCATGTCCGGGGAGATGCTGAATCACAGGGTCATGAGAAGGTGACAGGCTCTGCATCATACGGTATGCAAAGGGCAACACTCATACCCCCTACCTTTGCTGATCTGCCCTGCTCAATAGGCACAGGCAATGTGACCTCGGTGGCAGTGGCAGGCAGATCACATCCTACTACACCTAGAGCCTCCTCAGGTCAGAGAAAGAGTTGTGCCATGTGTGCAGTGGTTCCCTCAGCACTGGGATTCAATAAGCACAAGTTGGCATCTTCTGACAGTGACATTCAGCAAAGATTTCCTTCAGACATTTAAAGGGATTTCGTGACAAATGGATGCAAGCTCTGATATGCCAGTAAACAGATCCATCCAAATCTCCTCCAGGAGAGAAAACAGTGGAAATCGCTCCTTTCACGTAAGGGCAGAAAAGGAAAACAAAACGTTAGGATGAACTCCTTTAAAATTACTATCACATGTACTGCCTCATGTATTGCTTCTCAGAAACACCTGAAATTTTCCAAGGACATTCTGCCTAGGATAGTGAATACAAGGAAGAGGGACGCATCAGCCCAAATGATGAACTAAAAACTGCCAAAGCTACAGGCAGCTGTAAGAAACCTATCTTAACCAAAACTGGTGAAGGCAGTGCATTGTTCTTAGCAAAAACTGCTCAGCATCAGCTTGTAGCAGCTGAAAAATAGTTACTGAAGATATAGCTTCTGTCCACAGACGTGCAGCAGTCAGATAATAAATGCTCACAACATGAGTTAAGTCTTTACTATCATGAGTGCATAACGGCCACATTACTCATGGCTGAGGCAAGCAGCAGTGACTGCTGGTCATGCCACATGAGACATAGAGCTTCCGTTCAGTTAGGCTTGCACAAAGCCTCAAGAAGCCACAAGGGCCAACCTAGCTGACAGAGCAATCTGGCCACAGAGGAAAACGATGGATGACAAATGCCAGGGAATGTACACTGGAACAGATATTTTCAATTCCTGATGTGCTTTTCTGGATCCCCATCTTCCAGGAAGAATATCTGGGCACCACACTAGCAAGGAATAGGCAAGGGGAGAAAGTAATCCTGCAAGTGACAAACCTCCATGCCAGCACCCACTGTGTACCCCCAGCTCACGCATCATGACCAGGACTGCTCAATTCTAGCTCAGGCAGGAGAGAAAACCAGAACCAGCATGCATTTAGGAACCAGTGACTACAAAGATCCATTTAGCTCTGTAATCCCTACAAGAAGTATATATATCAGACATCTTTCTGTTTGGTTGGCTAAGGAAGAAGGGTTTGTGCCAATGTCCTGCCTATCTTCCAGTTGTTCTCCTTCCCTCTCTTTTGAATTATGCAGGCAACTTCAACTAGATGTGGCAGTATGGTAGTGTCTTTAAAGACACAGCTCTTGCATTTGTTAAATACTGGGTAGGAAACGGGAAAATTCACCTTTCTGCTAAAGGGGAGGCAAGCAAAACCCAGCCCCTCTTCCTTTTCAGAAGTGCCACCACTCAGGTCTCTTCAAGCACAACTGTTAGCGTTAGATAGACCTGAAAACACCATTGCAAAACATCGTTGCTCGCAGGATCTCCTCAGAGAGCAAGTGATGGAAGTGTATACATAAAGTGGTGAGTTTCAGTTATACACAATAGGTAAGTAGGGGTCTTCTCCTTTTTTTCTTGTATTTGGACAGAGAATTAGAAAGGAACCATCAATGACATACGCAAGCAGTATTTTCAGAAGGAAACACGTAAACAAGAGAAATGCCCAGCCAGACAAAAGATAGAAATACATGAGTAATACTGTTTCACTGACTCCTAATGACTCTTAGAGTCAAATTCCTGGCAGAGAATTTGGTATTTCTGAGAATTCTCTCTCAAGACTACAAGAGGAGTTTGACAGGTTACCTGTCTGCAAACAGACAGCAGTGGTGCCTCAGTTCCTGGAGAGCTCACCCCATCCCCTTCTATGCACCGTGGAACCTGCTGAGGGAACTGGCCGTGCTTACCTCACACTGCCTGGCAACTGTGGGCTGAAAACCCCTCTGTCTGCAAGAAAACAGAACAGAACATTCTTTTGGAACATTCGGTAACAATTTGGTAGCACAGCAGATTCAGGCAGCCACAGGAACCTTTATTGCTTGTGTGCTGCAGACTTGGACCACTAACAAGCCCAACTCATGTCTGTGACAAGCTCAGTCTAACTAAGAGGTTATCTGAAGAAAAGATGGACATACAACCACCTCGAGCAGAACCACTGGGGCTGGTGCAGCTGATATCTAATGAGCTTTTTTGTCAGTCAGACTCTGAGCAAGCTCAGCCTGTGACCTCTCTTTGAGTGGCACCTTGAACAATCACAGCCTATGGGCTCTGCTCTACAAGCATTAGCTCTGAGGGTCCCATCAGCCAAGTACTGCACAGAATCTAAATGGGATGCACTTAGGTCAATGACTGTCCCTGAAAACCAGTATGCTGTACAGAACCCCTAATAAAAACATTATGAAGCTGAAGACTTAGGAGCTACCTCTAAATTAAGAGGTGGCACATTTGAATTGCTAGAAGAGAGGATGACAACATACAGGTGGCTGCCAAAGACTTTACCACCATTTTCATACTCTGCTGGTAAAATGAAGCTGAAAAATTGAGGCAGCAAAATGTAAGGTACTGCACAGTGCCATCCTTCCAGCATCTCCCTGCTACAACTAGACAGCAGATGACAAGTAGGCAAGGCCTACTCAGCAAACACTCTCAATGATCTGACCACCAGCTTTCTCATTCTCCCAGCACAAGATAAGCGTTATCCCCAGTAACGCAGCATGCAAGCTTACTAGATTCATTAAATCTCTGAACTAAATCTACATTGCCTCACAAAAAAAAAAGACAAGACTACATTATTTTTTCATATGGAACAGGCAACTAGAGTTTCAAAGAGATTGCCATATGATGGTCAGTGGTCTTACACGGCCTGAAGAACTGTCTTTAGATGACATTTCTAAAGCACCTTTTGAAAAGCCTCTTCCCCCAGTATACAACTGAGTGATTAACTGCTTAAAATGTTCAGACAATTCTAGTTTACAGCATCACATAGAAGAACTTCTTGATTGATAATCAGGCACAAGCCACCAGTGTTCAGAAGAAGCTTACAAAAACTGCAGAAAGATGCTTTCTGGTCAGGAGTGTCACCTGTAGGGCCAGGCACTGAATAAGGTAACTGAACGTAAGCACAAACATTTCTGTGGTGCAAAATCACCTGCTTGCTATGGTCTCCCTGAAGGGCAGCAATGAGCTTTCCCACACTAAAGGAAGAAAAAGAAATAAAAAAGAGGTAAAGAGGAGAAACCAGGGAGAAAGCAGAACGTCGCATTCTGTGAGGGGAAGCAGACATTTAGGTGAGGGTACACAGGTATCATTCTGTAGAAACAGACTTTCTCAGCTGCAGATCTGCCCCATTGCTTTACCAAAGAAACTCCTCATGCATCCTCACTCTGCATGGCAAACTAACACACTGCAGCTATAAACACCTCATCCAGCAATGAGCACACATTAATGAATAATAAACAGTGCGCGTAATACACCTTTAATTTTAACTGCACTTTGGAAAAAGTAGTTAAAATGAAACAACTCTAAGCTGAGGAGTGCACACCAGAACAAAGCGAAGGGTATGCAAGCACTGTGCAAATCTCCACCTGTGCAGAAAGACACATGGCTGATCGGACATTGCCACTGTGATATACCAGCTTGTCTGCTGAGAGGAAATGGGAGAACTAGTACGTGACTAACGACAGAAAACATTTTTAATACACTTTTCTGGTTAGCACAACTGAAATTGTGAGTATCTCTCCAGTCCATATGTTCTAGAAGAACTATGCTGAAGAGAAGACCCTGTTTGTCTTTTATAACAGTGATCAGAAATGAAGGCATTTTCATTTTGTCCCCATGAGCTCTGAACAGAAGTGAAAGGCATATGTCACTCCTGAGGATGCTGTTCTGTACCACTCATTTCCAGAGGCTGCTGGAAATCAGGCTGCTGAGCTGTCAGCTACTGTGTGCAGCAATGTTCTGCCCAGCGTGCCTCCCCTGCTGCCCGGAGGTGGCCATGTTTAAGTAATGAAGGACATATACAAGGGGGGGCTGCCAGATAAAGACATTTATCTCCTTATAAGTGGGACAAGGGGACAATAAGAAGCTTTGGGACTTTTTTTAGACGAGGCACACTAGCTAGTATAAATAGTAATGCAATAAGCAAATCCTTTGCCAGCTATGCCAGCCTACACAATTAACTTTCAGTTAGCTCTGCAGAGCAGTTTCTCTGAGGTACACCAAGCAGGGAGTAATGAGCATGCCCCAGCTGAGCCAGCACAGCCCAGCATGCCCCACACCTGGCAGTAACAGTTGCCACTGCCTGCAGGCAACAACGCGGGCCAGAAGAACATGGGAGACATTTCTTCTCTAAGCTTACAGCAAGCCCAAAAGAAAAAACAGACTTGAATTTCAAACCTGTCCAGCACACAGACTTCTGAGCAGCCCCGACCTGCAAACACAATCAACTCCTTGCTGTGGTACCCGGGGAGCTCTGCTGGGACACTGCAAAGCAGACACAGGGAGACCTGGTCTCCCTCAACTACTGGTGGCGGAATGTCGATGCTGATGAGGCTACATTTTTAATAAGAAATTCATTTCTAACCACAGTCTAAGCCCTATTTCTTATCTTTCAGATAGCTGGGACCACTATGGTTTAGCACATTTATCTCTGGGGATGAGGTGTAGGAGAAAGAGTACAAAGGACCCTCGGCACAGCAGCACAGTGACCTGGTGCCCCTGGTCCCAGCAGCCCTGCCCCAGCTGCTGGCCCCCACAGGCTCCTTCAGCACAGCTGCTGTCATCAGCTGACACCTCCAGCACAAACACCTGCTGTTCTCTAAACCAAACTATAACTTTATTACAAGAGATCTTTGCAGAAATCTACTAGAAACCTCAAAATGTCAGATCAAACTGCAACACTAACAACACGATGGGATCCAGCTCTGTAGGAATGGTGCACCGATTACAACCTACGTTCTGCTATGCAATGTCCTGTTTTGGGTTTTAAATTTCTGATTGTTTAATCTCTGATTAATGCACATAATTTTTCCATGCAAGATGAACAAGTGATGAGATGAAAACTCCTCTTGCTTTCAGCGGGTGTTGGTCCCACTGAGAGGCAGATGCTTTTGTTCCAACATAGAGCAACTTGTTGTAGTCACTCGGCAGGATGATGCAGTGCCTAAAATTAGACTTGTCTGTAAATCCTAACGGATCAGGGCAGTAAGTACATATCTGCAGAGCAGAGAACAGATGAGGCGCAAGCCACCATTCCCTCTGCCGGGCTCATCCCACCCTTCTGCAGCGCCCCAGGTCGGCCCGCGCCCACACGGCCGGTGCCCCCCGCGGTCTCAGCGCTGCCTTTGCCCGGGCGCCCGCTGCACAAAAGCGGCGGTTTCGGTGACACACCGGAGACACGCGGAGAAGACCGCGGCACCGCGTCACGCCCCGCGCCGCTCGGAGCAAAGCCGAAACGCTCGCCGAGAACTGCGGAGAGACGCAGGGCCGGGGCTCCCGGGGGCACGGCCGGCAGCCGCATCCGTGCCATGGGCGCCGGCCGACTGCGCGCGGGCCTCGACCTCGCGGCCCTGGGAAGGCGACCCGCAGCGCACGCGGACGCGCGAGGATTACCTGACCGCCGCGCCGCGAGGAAGGGGCTCCCGGCGCCCCGGCCCGAGCGGAGCGGAGCAGAGCCGCCGGCGCGCAGGCACGGCCCGGCACGGCCCCTCTCGGCGCGGCCGTGTCCTGCCGCAATCCCGGCCCGGCCGCCGCGGGAAACGGCGCCGCGGCACCAAGGTTCCTGCCGCCGCCCTCGGGGCCGCCCGCGCCCGGCCTCGGCAAAGGGATCGCGAGCCTGGGCGCGGGGAGCGGCCGAGGCTCGCGCATCTGGGCGGCCTCGAGGCAGGCAGTGGCGCGAGGGGCTCCGCGAAGCGCCCGGGGCGCGAGGGCTGCGGGCCGGAACAGGTCGGTGCAGTGAGCATTGCTCGCGGCAGCAAGGGCCAAGCTGCAAGAGAGCCAAGCTGCAAGGCAATCACAAACCCTCATTTCATTAGAATGCAGCACAGGACCCCACCCAAAAACATGGGATGCGCAAAAATAATCTGCAGGTACGCTTAACTGAGTGAAGCCTGGTAACCTCAGCCCCGTGCCTGATAGCACCCAGCAGCGTGACACCACAGGCTGTGCATGTGGGCACAGGGCTGGCAAGGTAGTGCTGCACCGATACACGCTCCTGAACTGAGCCCAGAGCGGGGATCCACAGCCAGCAGTACGAGGGGGGTCTGGTATCTTTCATAAGAGGACTGCTAAGAAAGCAGTGGGGGAACAGCAGAGGCCTTGCTCAAGAGTCATAGAATAGAATCATAAAATCGTTAAGGTTGGAAAGACCTCTAAGATCATTTAGTCCAAATGTCCACCTACCACCAATACTGCCCACTGAAAGCATGGCTCTCAGTGCCACATCTCCACAGCTCTTGAACACTTCCAGGGATGGTGACTCCACCAAATACAATCACAGAATCATTAAGGTTGGAAAAGATCTTTAAGATCACCTAGTCCAACCATCTGCACACATCTTTCTCACACTGCTCATAGGGAACAGTTTGGATTCAAGTTTTTAATTCTCTATTCTGAGAAGCACTTTTACGAACAATGACGACCATTTTACCTGAAGGAGGAAAAGACTCCATCCCTTTCTAAGTGGTATTTTCACATCTCTGATTCCTCACATACTCCTCTACCACAGCTTTCTACAGCAGGGCCCTCCTGTGCAGGGGGCTCTATGTTTTCTTTTTTTAATGCATCAGATATCTTCCCGCAGTCTGTGTGACACTGGGGAGAACAAACGGCCAGCCTTATCCTTCGAGGCTGCAGTATGACAGGCTCCCATTCTGAAGAAGTCTGAGCCTTGGAAAATGTCCTTGTTGTAACTTTACATATTGAAGAACATAAATTTCAGATCATAGACACATAGAATCATTAAGGTTGGAAAAGACCATTAAGGTCTAACATCAAACCGCCGCCTCCATGCCCTCTAATGTCACTAGGATGCAGCACTTTTCACCCTTTAAAGATATCGCCATCCTCTAGCATGACAGGAGCTGTTGCAACTAAAGACCTGGCAGTGGCTGTTGCGCTGATGTCCAGCTTGGTGCCCTCACTCAGCAGCCATCACACACAGCCTGACATCGTGCCCAGTGCCTGGAGCCCCTCTGGTGGTAAACCTCGCGAGAAAACGTGCCCACCTAATGAGGACGCACATGGGGTCATTTTCCCACTACCTGACCATCTATTAGACTTCAGGCCCTCTAATGAAAGCTAAAGTCAGTGCCAAAAGAGGGAGAACATGGCTCTTTCTGCTAACTCTGGAAGTGTAACTCAGCTGCTATCTTTCTGTAAGAGCTTGCAGGACTGAGCGCTCTTCTTTAATCTGAATGACTCCCATAAGTACTGCAGAACTCTTCTCCGAACCCCAGACTGTTGGACTGTGCGCTACCAAGTTTGGCTCCTTTTGATGACAGTCCAAGCATCTTCCTCTTCAACTGGGGAACTCACCAGAACCCTTAGGGCCGGCACCACGTGGAAGGACGAATGCCAATTTACCATACTGGAAGACCCATCAGCTCACAACAGCTGAGTGTTAGACCACCGCCTCTGAAGCAGAGCCTTTATTCACACGTTTTAATTACGGACTCCCTTCAGGGAAGCTATTACCTCGCAGAAAGGCCGCTAACTGGCACGTTCAGCGCAAGATGAAACCTTTCTAATAATTGTTCCTTGAGTTCATGTTTGTGAAAATAAATATCATCAGATGATTAAATTAAACACCACAGCCAGCCCAGCAATACGCTGTTCTCACTTATCGTGCGGGAAGGAGATCAAAGAGAGCGGCTCAGGTAGAGCCGTTCCAGCTCGGGTTGGTAGCTGCCTATTGAACACACTAATTAGCCCCACTCGGGAGGTGCAGCGCGGAATTAACCCTCCCGAAATCAGCCGGCACTGCCATTTTCGTGCCCTGCAAGCACCTGGATGCGGAGGGACTCCGCAAAGCCCCAGTCCGACCTCAGGGTCTCTCGGGCCTCCGTCCCCCGCAGCGCCCCCTCCCGCAGCCCCCGGCCGGGAGGTGCTCCTGTGGGCGCCGCGCCCCTGCCTGCCGTGCGGGGCCTTCCCCGAGCGGAGTGGGGCGAAGCCGCCCCCCCGCCGGCCCGGAGAGCTCCGCTATTCTTCTGCTAATGGGATTGGCACCGCTTAAAGCGGTCTGCGCGGGTATTGTCTGCGGCCGCAGCAAGAGAAACATTATTCAAAGGCCATTCAGGCCCTCAAAGAAGCGGCAGAGCAGAGTAATTATCGGAGACTCTCCATTAACGAGGGCATCTTTGCTCTTTGTCTGTGTTGGTTTAATAAGGGCCGCTAATGGGGCCGGGGGAGGGGCGGGCTAATGCTTCTAAACAAACCCCCTCCTCCCTCCCCCGCCGCTGAGCCCCGCCGGCCTGATGGGCGCTGACAGCCGGCCGGGAGCTGCCGTACCGGGGCTGACCCCGGGACCACGCGTGGTGCCCCCGGCCCGGCCCGCCGGCAGCCGCCTGTGCTCCTGGGAGCCGCTCCGCGCTGGCCGGCCCCGCACCGCGCCCGGCCGACCTCTCTCATGTCACCCCGTGACCCTTCGCGGCTAGGCACGACGCGCTGATGGCTGTAATGGGGGACGACGGCCAGACGGAGCTTCCGCAGCAGAGGCCCGGGCTGCTGCCCGCAACCGGGAGGTGCTACGACTGGGAACCGCCCCGAGCATCCCGCGCCGCGGCCGGGTCCAGCGCGGGCAATGGCTCCTACCTGCCGGTGAGGCGGAGGGAGGGCCAGCGCGAACCTCCAACCCGACGTCCTGCACCGCTGCCCTCCAGAGCATGCAGATAAATCCTTCTGAAGACCTCTAGACTGTCCCGAGTGCCAGGTTTAAGGGGTCTGTTTCAGGCACTTTGCAGTATCACGGGGTCAGGCACACACTGGTCACTTCAACGTGGAAATGTGGACAAGAGGTCTGAGGACATCTCTGCAAAAGACAGCAATCTGCACTGTAACGACACACAAGAAATAAGCCAGAGGAACAGTGCAGCTCTTTCCAGCTGTTACACAAAAAGTGCTGTAGATATAGGGCTGTGGAGTGCAGGGCTCATCTTTAGCCAGCTATGAAAATAAACAACAATCAATGAAATGACTCCCACAAGTTTGTGCAAGTTTGTTTTTTTTTTTTTTATTGAAGCCAAACCTTGGACACCGCTATTCCTTCATGTAGAACTTCCAGCTCACCTTCAAAAGTAACAGCCCTAACGGATGGTTGCACTGCACAACTCGCTCATGGGCTACGAAGACAAAGCAGTGCCTGAGCGCCTGCACGTGTGCATGTCTGCAGCCTAGGGGATGGCACCTATGGGACAGCTGATGCCAGTGCTGTCTTTCATTATGAGGAATGAGTTTATCTAGATGAAGTAGGGAACAAATGCCTCCATATGGGCACCCACCCAGCCCTCTCCTGAAGCAAATGTCCTGATGCTAATGGTTCATCAGAAGCAGATGAACAAAAAACCATGGAAACTCTTCACCGCTTAAACCAATGAGTTTGGGTGTGAAGAAGCAGAGTCTGTATAGTATCTCACCCTTGTTTTGTGAGGGCTTGGCAGTTCTGAAATTTTCATAGTTTTGGGTTGTCCTTTTCAGCATTTCACCAGAAAGTTCACGTCTTGCTACAAAAGTAACTATAAGTGCTCCCTCTCCGCTCCGTGAGAGCAAAACATCTCAGAACACCCTCGCAAGCCAAAAAGAGCACTCACACTTCACATGAAGGGGGCTGAGATACAGGGAAATTAAACTGGCAATACCTGATGGTCACTCTTGGCAGACAGAGCTGGGGAGCGGACACGGTTCTTTCTCCAGAGCCTTAGCACGGTGTTCTGCAATCAGTGGTATTCCCTGTCCCTGCCTTGAAGCACTCTGTTTCAAGGATCACACTCCTGAAAAAGTCATCATTTTTCAGTATGTAATTCCTCATGCTAATGACAGCTACTATCCATATATTTTTTCTTTTTAGAAAAATAATCATTATACACATGCAGGGGAACTGCTTTTGCCTATGGATTTTGCAATCTAAATTCAGAAGTTAATACAGAATGCACAGAACCTGGCCACTGATTAATAACTTTTGCTTTATAAGCGTCATTAAATATCATCCTTCTTTACCACTGGCAGATAACAGACAGCTTTGTTATGCGTATGCTAACATGAGATTTGAACAAAAACAAAATCGTGACTCAGAAGGGATCATGGAGATCTAGTTGATACCTAAAGCAAAAATGAAGAGGTAAAAAAAAAAAAACACCCAAACAACAGACAACAAACAAACAAAAACCAAACAACTGATTGATAGCTTTAAAAATATTGGTACCACAGAAAAAACAAGTTGCAGCAATGGGAAAGGAAAGATGGCAAAGGTCTGGATAAAGACGTGTCATGAAAAGGGAGAGCTCTGAGCTTCAGCATGAAGGAGAACTCAGTGAGTAGTCTGTGCTAGGCAGGCTGAAATGAGATGGACCTGGAAGGGAGCAGCGCTCCCAGCAGCGAGAGATAAGGTGGGTGGTAAGATACCAGCAAGTCTAGTTCTTGGAACTGCAGTCAGAGTAGCACAGTTGAAGGTGAGGCATCTGGTATGAAACAGATGGGAAAGCTACAAGTCAGCAGGGAATGACTACATTTGCCCTGTGACTACTTTTTCATTCACCAGTTCTCCCTTCTTCTTTATATTCATCCTGCGAGTATTTGAGGCTATCAGACAATGAATGTAAGTGGATTCATTCCAGGTTACTCTGCTTCACTCTGCTGTTGTTATCCTGTCACACTTAAACTGATCTGAACCCCACCAATGCAGCAACAGGACCGTGCTGGCTACACAGTTTTGCATTTGCCCTCAACTGAGTTTGAGCTCATCAATGTAGATTTGAGCCATTTTTTAATTGAATCCGTACCTTGAAATCTAAGGGAAAACAAAAAGGAGTTAGAAGGGTCAAAAGATGCCTTTCCAGAAAATCAGCTCTGTATGTTTGCACACTATGGTGAGCAGAAGACATATTGAAATATGGGGCGGGAAGCAGCTATTAATCTCTGTAAGCGAACTCCGGTTTAGTTCAGTGTAATTTCATGGCTTTGTCTCCACATCCTTTCATCTCTTTCTCTAGAAAACATCTCGCTTTGCCAGCCTAGCAAAAACCTTTCCCTTCAATGCCCTCAGCTGGCATTTGTCACACCTGCCCTCCTCTGTAGTCCTGATGCCTTTTTAAAAGGTGAGCAAGTGGTGCCAGGGGAAGGTCCCCTAGTCACAGGCACTGACCTGACCTGATCTCAGGACACTGCTCACTGTCCCTGCAAAGCCTTTAATACAGCAGACAGGAGGAATACTTACACCAACACACAATATCTACACCAGCCAGCACCAATCCTGCCTGTTTTGGGATGAGGAATAATACTGACACTTCAATACTGCGGATAGAGACCTGAAACCAACCCTATCTAGAAGAACCTGAGATCAGAGCTCTCACAAAAGCAATCTGCTGGCTCTAATTAAATAAATTTAAAAAAAAAGAAAATAAAACAGCTGGCATATTTAGTTGCTGCTTCTAGGGACTTGCTCTCCTCATAAGTGAAGTTACAGCCAGACCTTCAGTGTCTGAGTCTGCACTCCTTCACAGTGACTGTTCTGCTTAATGCTAATCTCATCAGCAAACAGCACCTGGGGCAAAGCAGAAAGCAGGTTGCTGCTGCATTCTTGAGATCTCTGCTAATGTAGCCACTCAGGTGCAGCTGCAGTTAGATACGAGTCTGCACAGCTCCAAAAGCTCTTTCTCTGCTATATGAGGAGTAAGGAAATAAATGTATCCCACAGGTACCTTCTCCATTGCTTCCAACTCCTATACAAATACTGTCCTGAGAGTCCAAATCCTTTTTACCTCATGTATCATCCATCACTGCACTCATGCTCAAAGGACATCCATCATTTTGTAAATGCTGAATAGTGTGCGCTATAATAGTCTCAGCTTTTCTTTTCTTTTTTTTCTAAATAAAAATGATGCCATTGGTGTCCATGGAGATGAACTACTTGGGTGCTAAAGGAACATGACTGCCTTGGCCAGAGATTATCTGCAGTGTCACCTACAAGAGAGCAAATAACAGCATTACTTACTGCATCCCTTAGGAATAGAGCTTGAGTAATCTAGCTGTATGCAACTGTGTTGCAATATATTAAGAAGAAAAACTTCAGTCCTCTGCACACAGGCAAGTCCAGTATCCTCTGTTCTATGAATCAAGCTCAGCTATTAATCACGGTAATCACCAGCACTTACTGTTGGGAAAACTGTAGTCGTTAAGTCTGGGTATCTACAAAGTCAATTTGCTGTAATGCCTTCTCATCTTCGGCAGTCTGTGAGAGCTTCCTGAACAACACCTATTCCATCAAGACAGCACGTTACTGACTCTAATACTGCACTGAACTCTCCTCACTATGACTGGCCTTTGAACAATGACCATGTGATATCTAATAACTGCCAACCCGTATGTGCCTTTCTATCCAATATATCTAATATATACTTTTATACCAATAATACACTTTTCCCACTCTGGCAATTATGGTGAAGACTCCCAGTTGCATCAATGCTGACCTGACAGCACCCAAAAGCCTCTCAGAAGGATATTACTTCCTTCTTGCTGACATGGAATTAAAGAGAAAAGTCACAACACTGAACGCCTCTCACCTCTGAACTGGAAGGGTGAAAGAAGCCTCACGCTTCTATACTGTGATATCACACGTGTTTATCCTGCATTAAACACTGTATATTTAAAATAAACCAATTAGAAGAGCAGCGCAGCGGTCCGTTCAGGAGGTGGCTACAGCAGGCTGTTTACGGAGGCCCCCAGCAGCTGTACATCGCTGCCCTCTCCTGGACAGACTGCGCCTGCACCAACACGGAGCCCGGGCTACCAAAACCCAGCAGGGCAGGTGTTTTCTTTAGGCACTGAAGGAATATGATTGTCCACCTACTGAGCGTTGCCTTGATACCTTCAGTAACCTCGCTAAGCACCACAACGATGGCTGAGCTCCTGGTAACTAGATAAGGACTTGATGAAATATAATTAAGCACAACACGGGTAGCACTCACCAGGACGAGGAGTCGACAAGTCAAAAAATCCAAGAGATAAAATGGTTATATCGTGAACTAAATTTGCTCCAAAAAAAGAAACCAGTCATGTTTTAAGGTAACAAGGATGTTACCTTATGTTTCCAAGCCTCCTCAAGTGCTCTGGAAAATTGCCCTCTGCTGTGTATGAGTACACAGTGTGCCTCCATGCATCTGTGTGCTTGGGCACATCCTCTTCTCTGACCATCCAAACCCCTGCACACAGCAATACTTTGCCATACTGCTTAGTTTATTTCTACACCTCCTGCCCATGTAAGGGCTCTTCAGGCACAAATCCTGCCAACTTCCTTTCCTGATTTTCCAATCCAGCTGATGTTTTCTGTGGACGCTTGGTGAGCTGTTCTTCAGCCCTCAGCAGCGAACAAAGCGTTCTTTCAGCCTACTGCTGATGCTTGCCATGCTGAGGCACTTCTGGGGTGTCTTTGGTTCACCAGGCTGGTGTGCCCTCCATCACCTTAGAGAAGACCTTAACAAATCCGAGATGTACCCATCTTCCAATGCTTCAAACACACAACACGGCTGTTTGCTGAGCTGTCTCCCAGGAATGCAGGGAGATGCCTATTGCAGGCTCCCCTTGACTGTATGCACTGAGCCCAGCCCTGCAGCTTCTCTCCAGCTCAGTTACTGCTGCTGGCTGAGCCTGAAACAGGAAGAGGGCACAACCCAGATTTAAGCAGTATGCTTCTTAGCTCAGAGAGCTCTGGTGCAAAGCTCTCTCCATGTACGCTCCAGATAAGCTTTGTCCATGCAGCAGCCTTTCTTGTAGCTGAAGTCTGGCTAGCTGGGAAGAACAGCATTGCATCTGCAAGGAACTGACTGAACACAGAGATGCAGCACATCAGGACTTCTCAAGGAAACGTTCATGGTGCTTTCCTGCCTGTCTACAAGACTGATGTTCAGTTGAAGTCACTATGTCAGGTGTAGCCTGAAAGATGCACTGCAAAGTATTACAATTTCTCATATATTAATAGGGATACGAGGGCTTATTTCCTCACAAGGAGCTGTGAAGATAAATCCAGCCATGACAGAGAGGTGCTCAGACACTGAAGAAACTGAGGAGAGACAGCATTTTGTTATCTGAGTGTCCCTGAAAACCAGATGTGTAATTTCCTAGGTGGATAAATTCAGCCCTTGTTTCGCAGCTGATGGAAAAAGGTGCATTATAGCTATCAGTGACGTTTCCCATCTGGGTTTCCTCAAGAACTGTCCAAGATATCACGTCTCACTGACTGCACAAGCCAAGAGCTCCCTCTAGCACCACAAGAGAAATAATGCAGTTGGAACTTAGGCAGTGCTAAATGAAGAGAAAAAGTATAAAAATACAGGAATTCTGCTGCTTTTCTTCACTTTTGACCAAAATATATCCTAGGAGTCAGTCGTGTGCACATAGCTAAGCACAGACATCTTAAGAATTAAGAAGCAAACATATATACAGGGCAGGAAAATGCAGGATCTTATTTTACATGCTTACTCATAAATCACAGGTGCAATTGCGCACAGCCATCCTAGTCATTAGTTTTCTCAAGGCAAGTGCAGATGACTCTGATCAACAGTTCCTATGGAGGGAGACTGCTGTGATCATTGCAAATGTAACCACTGCTACCAAGAAAGACACAAAAGAGGAAAACAGAAAAAAAAAAAAAATGGAACTTAAATAATAGGGGATGAAATAACCCTGTAGAGCATCTCACGTCACAATATTCAGGTTGGATACTTATCCTGTTTTTCTAACCATTACTTCCATTTTATAGCATTTGAAAGCAGAACATAAGACCCCCTTAGCTGTGCAAAAGCTCATCCATGAGTACCTAAATAGTCTGTCTTGAGTGATATATGTGAGTGAGTCTGTGACTAATTTATAACGCAGTTTTCAATGACTGATTGGTACAGAGGATGCAAGACAAGGGAACGACCATGCTAAATGCCAAAAGCTCTTCCAACACACAAGTGAGTTAGATAAAACTTCAAGGAAGTGACTACTTTTGTAAAACAGCTGTACACACTATAAATAGTTTAAGGGTCTTTTTTCATAAACTACAAGAGCTGTTGCATCATTCGCGCGTTACCGAATTGCTCAAAATGGTTTTGTACAACTGTTCGTAGCAAGTATTATCTACAAATAACTTTGACAAAAATTAACCACCCATATGTATAACTATGCATGTGTGCATTGTGTGAGGCTATGCTTTTTTATTTTTTTGCAGACTCCAAAAGCACAGCCACTTCCTAAAATTTGCTATTTGTCTAATGTATACAGACGAGCCTACTGCTGAAAGAGCTGACAACAACTTGAGAAGAAATACTATTAATGTTGTTTACCAGAGCATACCTGTCCTTGCCCAAACCACACCACACTCCCTTTCAAATGCTGGTGGCCTAAATGGCCAGCATCCCCCAAAAGCCTAGTACTAGAGAATAGACAGACTAGGGTAAAATATATTCAAACAGTCTGAAGGAAGACTGGGAAAGCACTTCTCCCCCAGCTGGATGATGAGGGAGTTGTATCAGCTGCTAACACTAAGCTTTCACCTCTGCTTTCTCTTGCTGATTTGCTCCTAGAAGTCTTTTGCTCTAATATGAATACAGAACATAAGTAGGGCTCATGACCATCTTCATTTCCTTCCTTGTTCTCTCACCTGCTGAATACGGGATGACGGTTGTGTTCCCTGCCAACAATCAACAGCTCTGCAGCTGTTGTTTTCCAAACAGCAGCACCTTCAGCCTGTTTCATTTGCTTGCCCCTATAGACGAGGAAAAAGAAAACAACTCAGCAGGGCACAGACCTTGCAGGGAAAGAATGAGGCCTGAAAAAACCCTTCTTAATAATAAGTCACTTACCTACTGCTACAAAAAATAAAAATAATAAAAAAACCTGACTAAAAAAAATCAGCAGAAATGTTTCAGAGCATTTTGGATGCCTAGCTCTGTGCTAGTCTCCCAGTCCTGTCTGATACTGCTTGCCCTTGTATATGATCAAGGCATAAATGCAGACTAGAATTTCAAACTGAAATAGCAATGAGGATCCACCAGCCAAAATAAAGATAATCTCCTTTTCTCATACATTTTATCAGAACACCAAGTCAAGCAAATACAGATAAAAACAGGGGTAATAATTATATATACGTAATTGAATTATAATGATATATTATAATATATATTATAATACATAATTATATGTAATTGTTATATATGTACACATATACATATGCATATATGTGTAGATTATATATATAATACACATATATACACAATCTGTTGTGCCTATTTCTGTGTTTAAGCAAAACAGTTACTGGGGACTCTCTTCTTTGCATCATCCAGCCAGTATATCAGCTAGCAAGACATTGAAGAATGAACATAATTTTAGGCACGTAATAAATAAGAAGCATCACTGACTCATAGCACTTAAGTATACTACATTTGTGTATGCCATTCAAAGCTCTTTGGAAACCTAGCTGATCTTTACCTTTGGAGCATAACATTACAATTTATTTAAATTTTTTTTTTAGTCCAGAGGTGACTTCAGCACCCTCTGGAAATCCTGTGCACTTCAAATTAAGTATGGTTCAGGTTTCTCTACTCAAAGCCCCTTCTGTTGCAGTGAGGACCCCATAGCTCATAGTGACTGAAAACAGTCACTTCTGTGCTAAAAACTACTGTCAAAGAAACAGGAATTCAGACATCACAAATGCAAAACACAAATTAAAGACAAATATAGAACAGCGTAAGTTTCTCTCTAGTGTCTTTTGATAATTACCATCACTATTTGAAAACAAATTATTCCTGTTAGCAAATAGGTAAAATATCCTGCCATGAAAAACTGGTGTATTGTGCTCTAATGTGACAACTACTAACTGGATAAAAGTGATTCCACAGGAGGTGTGCAAAGCAGTTGAACACTAAATAAAAGCAGGACAAAGCCAAGAGAAACCAAATCCACCACACATTTGTATTTTATGGAATGCTTTATTTACCATTTCTTTCTGCAATGTCTTAATCACTACTTTTGTTTGTAACCTCAGAATAAATGCCATCATATCACCAGAAGTGTTAGTCTTTGGTCAACATTTGAAAGACCTTACCTTACTAATGAGTATAATGCTGACTGACTGCGATATGTTTTGTTATCACCTATCCATAGCAAAACAGTTCCATTTTGCAGCTGTTAGCTAATCTCACTAGTGATACCTCAGAACATTTTGCAAAGAAGTTCATCTTCTGAAAGAGACATTTTTTCATAGATTGAGCTTCCTGAAAGAAATATATATCAATTTCTCTATGAAAATGTTATTCTTTTTTACTGTTTGCAGCTGATAAACCTAGGCCACGGCAGCTGAAGGTGAACAGCTGGGTTCCAGGCTAGTCTTTGTAGTTGCTTTTCAAATGACAGGTGCCCTAGTTTAATGACCCAAACTACAGCATTCTAAGCCGAGTCACTCTGTCTGATTCAAGTTCAGAATTTGTTTTTAATATTTCAGTGCAAAAGACTTTTGGTAGATGGGGAACATGTATAACCACACATACTTCCAGAGCAGCTGGTGGCTAATTATTCCCAGCTGACCCTGACAGTCACAATATGGAGAAATACCTTCCCTTTGATAGTACCTCAAGAGACAAAATAATTAGTATATACATTTCCATCTATGGCCTTGACATAGATAGGAAACTTTAAGAAATAAATTATGCATTAAGTAAAGAGTAAAACAATAATCAAAAGTTAAAGATACTGGAAGAAATTATTTGAAGTTACAATGACTTCATTACAATGACAATACAAAAAGTGCAATCCTTTTTGAAGCTCTTCCTCTAATTTATTAGCTAAGTCCTCTTTGTCCACCACAGATAGCTTTACATCCTTCACATAGACAGCTCTAATAATTTGCCACATTCCTTTTAACAGAGAATTTTCCTTTCATGGTGAGATGAGGAGAAAGGGGAAGAAAAAGAAAGATTAATTTAGTTAACGGTAGGAAGTTATCCATTGATCTTCTGTCACAAAGAGCGCCCCTACCAGAAATCAGCAAGTGAACCACCTCACCTAGGATCCAGCCTAGACACCCATAGTGAAAAGCACCAGGTGTTTTCGGTAGGTGATATAAGAACCCATATACAAAACTTACATTCCAAGGAAGTTCCCTTCTCAGTTCAACAGGAAATTACTCTCTGAAAATCACTGGGATACAAATCTCATCCCCAGACTCTGCTTATTTCTTTTCCAGTGCATGGCCTAACAGTACTTAGACCAAAGAAGTGACTCACCCCAAGCTTTATCCCCTTCTGAAGCATAGATATAATGCTCTGAAGATGCTGCTACCATCCTCATCATCAGCAAGAGCAACACTACCAGAGTAGATGAAGGAGAACGTACTGCAGCAGCATAATTTTCTCAGAATGCCTCCCTTAAATTTAAACCTGTAAAACACAAATATGGTTGATATTCTCCAGCAGAAATGTAACGAGCTAGACAGGTTCCTTAGCCGATACCACAGCGGAGATCTACTACAGTGAAATGGTGAACAAGCAGAAATTGAAAGGCCCAGCCAGAACACATTTAGAAATACAAGCCCCGATTTAAACACCTTTCTACACATAGAACTCACACTGCACTCCTTTCTACACATAGAATGACTTCTTAAAAAGTAAAATGTGAACAATTTTATGCCTTGCTTAAAGGACTCAAAGTAATATTTGCTTGCAACAATCAAAGAGATCACTATTTGCCATTGTGACTTGAGATCAAATACAAGTTTTCAGTAAGTCCTTCTGGGATTACCCAGGAAGCCCTGTTAACCAGGTTAGAATTCACTCCAGAGAAGCAGCTGCTATGAAGAAACACTTTAGTCAGTCCCATCCATCTGAAACAGTTTAGACATCGCTAATATCAAAGTAGGACCTCCTCCTGTAACACCACAGTCCACTATTTCTTAGATTAGGGAATACTGTGAGGTTCATACCTCAGAAGATGGAGAAGCTGTGGTAGGTTGCATTGTCCACCTAGCCACTCTTCCACTCCCCCCCCCTCAACAGGACAGGTGTAAAAACAAGCTGAAAAAGCCCATCAATTCAAAGACAGGGAGATCACTTAACATTTACAGTCATGAGCAAAACAGACTCAACTCGGGGAAAATCAACTTAATTTATTGTCAGTTAAAATAGTTTTAGATAGTGAGAAACAAATATCAATTAATGCAATACCTTCCCCCTCGCCATGCACTTTTAAAACTGGTAAAGCCCTCATTCCTCAGATGATCTCTTCTAAGTAGGAAGTCAAGGTTCTCAGCTTCCCCCATCTCCTCCCACATACAAAAACTCAGATGTGGTAGCAGCTTTGTCAACAATTAAGACGACAGATGTTATACCAGCTTCCATTCAGAAGATAACTACCACACCGAAGATAAAGCAAATATATGTGGTTACCATTCTAGCTTTTATTACATGTGAGCTCATAGCATAAATAACACCAACATCAGCTATAAACAATTGCTTACCATAAAATACATTTACCATTCTAAGTGAACCACTTCAGTCAGAAGAAACTGCAATCCTGAGCTGCATCCTTGATAGCTTTCTATCTCCTGCAAGCAGCTTTGTACAAATTTTACTTCCTCTTCTGTTTCCAGTCTGGCTTCTTGCTGGTACTCTCTGGAGTACTCTCAGAGGTAAGCAATCCTAAGAAAACATCCGACATCTAGTGAACTAAGAGATAAAAGTAGGAGACAAGGAGGAAGCACCTGCACTCTTCAGAAAACTGGAGTGTCATTTGTAAGAAATACATAATTAATTTCTAATTTTTCGCTCTCCCACTTAATTTTAGCTTTAAAAGAAATAACTGAGAAATGGTTACATTTATCTCTGAAAGAACAGCACCTCAGTAAAGTAGAACTGAATTTTTACCATAGTTCTTCAGGAAATAAAAAATGGACACAGATCTAGGATAGAAAGTAATTTCTAGGCAAAATTTCTGACTAATTAGCAAACCCACCATTAAACTTTAAGGGTAGGTATTTTTTCTTTTTCTTGTGGAGAGAAGGGATAAAGGAGTTCGAGATTTGACCAGTATTTTTCCTCATGTTGTTTATACGAAAGGGTACACCGTGAGGAGCAAGGATGCTTGCTTTTAACATTACAATCTTTGATTGCTTATTCTTTCTCTCGGCTCCCATTCCTAACACAGCTTAAATACAACATGTTTGAGGATGGCTGTCCTATGTGCTGTAAGTTCACTCAGCATGGACACTCTCCATCATGTTTTCATACAAGATGACCTCCATTTCCCCTCACGGTGGAAAATAGAATTCCACAAGCTATGCTTGAGGAGATCTACAGTCACTAAGAACACAAATGCAGCTCACATTCTTGGGAGTTGGGAAAAAAATGATTTCCTCTACTCAACAAGTACTGCAGGATACATGCACAGCCTCAGAGTTAGTCCCTAGCTCAGTTAGGCCGCAAATTTGGATGACCAAATTCAGTTAAAGGCTTTCTCTTCTTCGTCTCTTTCTTGAGACCTGACCATTTGCGATGTCATTGGTTTCACTAAATCAATACAAATTCCAAGTACAAAGAAAATTTGTTTTACAATGTAACCATCTCTAGACTTGATGTGAGCCAGTCGTTCATAAACAAACTATAGTTCACAGATGTTGTCACTGACATGCTGTTAGGTCACCAGGTCAGATAATGCAAATGAAAAGGAGGTACCTTCTTGTGACAGGGAAGGTGGTAAGGGTAAAGATTCTGGTGTCATTCACTTCCCCCCCTCGCTCTAGTGTGTGTTTCGCTCTACAACTGCTGTGCTTTTTTGTGCATACTCTAAACACGCTGACCTGCATGTGAGGCTGCACTTCTCTCTCTCCCACTCATCTCCCCTGACACACACAGCTCTGTTTCTGTCTCTCCTACTGCCATTTGATTGTCCTAATTACATTTTAAATAATACAGAGAGGCAGACTATTCTACAAAGAGTAGAAGCAAAGTCCCAGATCTTTGCTGGAGCCACTGAATACAATATTTAAACAAAGAACAGACATGAAATATTGATAATATTTTAGTGTTACTCATGCTCTATCGACACTGTGAAGCTGCAGAAAACTGAGCATATTATAAAAATCACCAAATGGCAGATCCAATAGTATGGAAATGTTTGCTTTCTAGTTCCTGCGCACTGAGGGCACAAAAGTCAATACTTATTAAATCACCATACTACAAAAAGATTTTCATCCTTAACAATCTACTAGAAAAAAATGAGGAAGAGAAACAAGAAATCTAATTTGTTTTGAGCAACACGTTCTTGTTGGAACAGACAGTCATTAACAAGAGCCCAGCACACGATCAAGTGAACTGCACTGCAGATTGCTAAGAATAATAGCAGTAAAAACACGAATTTCAATTAGCTACATAAAAGGCCTGATTATATGCTCCCTAAAATACATGCATCATTTAACTATAGTCAAGCGTAACTAAAACTGTATTAGTCAACTACACACAAGCTTCTCAAAGTTTTTAGTTCTTTTTAACGTATACAGATCCACGTGCATATATCAATTAAAACCTCAGTATGGAAAAAAGTTTTGCTCAAGTTATCACATACATGCCTTTTGCAAGGCTTTTTCCATCTAGTATAGACTAATGGACCACTGATTAGGTTTTACTGCTGCAGTACCCAGTGCTTTTAATTTTCTAGACAGAGAAGACCCCTTAGGACAGGAACACTCAGTATTTGACCTCAGAAAGCTTTCGAGGCTTTTTAACCTCTTTCTGTACTAGAACAGGACGTGACCCTGGATGGCAAACACCTACTAATACCTCCTATGATAAAGTATTACTGTTGTTATAATTCCTTTGAAGACTCCCCAGAAAACACATCAAATCACTTTAAAAAATAAACATGTAATTTGTTAGATGGGTTACAAATGGAACGTAGTAAGATGCAACATCTAGCTCTAGAAAACCAACCCACCCACGCTCCTGTCACCTGATGCAATTTTTGCCTTCCCTTTCTTTCCACAAATCATACCTTAGTTGGTGCAGTTGGATAGACCTGCTGGATAGCTTCTGACCTAAAAAAACAACACAGGGTGTTTTATACATGCTTCTTTCATCCAGTAATGAGTTGTATTGATATTATCATTACGGATGGAATAGGTTCTCATGTTTACTCATAAGAAAGCTTGTTTGGAAGGGAAGGGTAGATCAGGAAGAATCTTCTCATCAGTGTTCCAGGAAGAGTAGTGCCTTTCCAAAGTCTCACCCTCAGCTACATCGCACTTCCTATCCCAGATTCCTTCTACCTAATCTAAGAACACATCCATTTGAACAGGTGTAAGGGAACATATACTAAGTTTGCCAACAGCAAACTCAAGTGAACAGCCAGCTACTATCCACACCAAAATGGATGATAAGTCACAAACAAAGCAAGAATAAAAAATAATTAAAGGAATACATGAACTTAGAATCCAAGGGAGACAATGAAAAACTGACAGAAGCAAACCTCATCAGTATTTACTTGTGAAGTCATTAATTACTTTCAACAACATAACAGTGAAACAAGACAGAGGACTTGGATGGGAGCCCTAATAAATGTGAAGAGAGGTTTGGCTGGAGTGTATTTGAGGTAGACAGGGCAGCAATCGGAGGGATGAGGGGAGTATCAAGCTCATTCAGTTGGGAAGAACAGGCATTTTCCTTGGTAATGTGTAAAGAAGAGGAGGCATCTCCTGGGTTTAAACCCTAAGAGGAGTTTCTTCGTCAGACTAGAATATATTTAGTTGCCTTTGGTACTCACCAAAACTTCAGCAGCTCTGATGGTCCTGAGGGCAAGATGGGCTTTTTCTTCCATACTTGTATATTTCCCCCATGAAAACCCTTTCCAAGGCCAGGAACTCCCCCCAGCTCAGCCCTCCCCACAGGGACCTCTCCTTTCACACCTGCAGGACTTTCTTCCATCAAGTCCCCCTGGACTTGTCCTACTTGCTCTCATTACTATGCAGTGATGACCACTGTCCTTGTAACTTTTGTATTTCTCCCCGTGAATACCCATAAACACAACATAGACCACTTTTTTAAAGAGAAAGTAGTTTACATTTGAATAGAAGTACTATACATTAAATTACTATATATATATATATATATACACATACATATACAGACATTTGTGTCTCTAAATTTTGTATAAGCCGCAACAATCTTCATACCGCACAACCAAATTTGGGTTTTGAACAGTGCAAAAAAACCTGTGCACTCATTAACACTACTGGTTTCCATCCAAGAGGCTGCCAGTCTGTGTAAGAGCTACAGATATGTGCCTTTTTGTGTCTTTTCTACGCTTTTGCAAAAGACTTTTTTGCATGCATATACATAAGCACAGCCCTTCTTGTAAAGCCAACCAACCAACCATTACAGCAACCCAGAATGAGAATAGATTGGAAAAGAATTTGCTCATTTACAGTGCCATGGAAGCTCAGGATTTCTATGTTTGCAAAATGAACACTTGAACATAACAATCACAAGAAAACAAAGTAAACATCAGAAAAACATTCGCAAATCCAACTTAACGCCACAACCAACTACTGTGCACCAAGCTACACAGCTTTCTCAGAAAAACAAACAAACAAAAAACAACCTTGAGTATTCTATTCAAACAAATTTAAGTACATTGAAAGTGGTATTGTTTACCCGTGATTTTCTTCTGTATGTGTGAGGTTTTTTCTGTAAATTTTAAGTGGACATTAGTGAACTAACTTGTTTATCTCAATACAGATGCTTGAATATGTGTGATGGACCCGTGTTCTCCATCAGCAACACACCCAAAGCAAGCGTAAACACACCCTCCAAACAGGAAACATAAACTTAAAAGACAACTCAGAAATAAACTGGAATACACATTTGGAAGATGAAGTGGAATTCTGTGAAAATGAAGGAAACTATTGCCTGAAGCTTTTCAAACAAAAACTTTCCTAGAATTGCCACTTCCATCCCCAGCTTTTCAACAGTCTAAATCATCTTCAAATTTCTCCCAACTTCTTCTTCTGTTGTTTTCAAGGTATCACGTAAATCAGGCTCGATTATAAAAATAATTTCATGGCCTGTAACTCAAAATAGATTACAAGATTTCCACAAGCTATGAACTAAATGAAAAATAGAAGTACCTTCAGAAATATTGTTCAGCACAGGATTAGCTTATAGCTACTGGTGGGAAGAACCACCATGTCAGTTAAAAAATAGCTCTGTTAATGAGAGAACTAAAGCAAGAACCACTGGAAATAAAACTTCTTTCCCCAAGTTTTTACACCGGCCATCAGTCCATTGATTCCTTTGAAAAAAAACACAAAACTGAAATAACCTATTGCTGGTTACCTGTAACTTATTTTGAGAGTAAGCACTCTCAAAAATGAGGAAGGTTTCTTAAAGAGGAAAAAAATATAAAAAGGGAAAAAGAATTCTTAAAGGGGAGAAAGGCAATATACTTTGGAATGTATTAATTTAAAAAAAACAGATGGTGGTGGAATCACTGAGCAGTGTGGAATAAGGTACCCATTCTGGTATAGAACAACTAAATCTGTAAAGACGACTACTGCCTCCAGAACTCTGCAGCAGAGAACATCCATTCCAGACATATTTACACAGTTAACAGGAAAAAAAAAAAACACCACCACCAAAAAGGTGAATCTCATGGGATTTACCTACCCAGAAATGAGTAAAGCATACCACAAAACAAGTCCACGTAGAAACAAGCATCAGAGACTCCAAACATCTGAAGATTCTCTATGCACTTGCATGGTGAAACACTGGCTCTTAGTATTTATCATCTGTTGGAAAGTTCAGATTTAAGCTAATCCGTAAACATTAACCTTAAAATGAACAGTATTAACAGCAATAGTTAATTAACCTCACAGAAGTCAATATATGTTTATGTTAAGACTATAATATAACAGCTATCTAACAGATCCTGCATACAGAGATATTAAGAATCCAATTTCATCCTGTGACTTTTGAAAGTTTAAGCTTTAAACACACGAAAGAAAGTTAAAAATCAGTTTTAAATGGCCACTATTCAAATGAGGTTTGTGAATGCCTATTAATAAATGTAGTAATTTCAAAATGTTAATCTTTACGTTCATATATATACACACAACATTCCTAACATTTTCTCTCAGCATAAGTCAACTTATCTTTTTTTTTATTGCTTTTTAGAGTGGAAAAGATAAATTCTTCCGCCTGCATTCTTGTACAGCATGCAGAAAAATATCTAATTCTATGATCAGTTTCTCAACCGCTTCAAAAGGAACTGCTGGTACTGCTGTACACAAAATATTTTGGATGCTACTCTAAAAACTCAACGTCTGAAAAACCAATGCCACTGCTTAACTTGATACCTACGTTGGCATCAGTTTCATTTCACTTACTGCTTTAAATAGATTCCAGTTTTTGTTGCTGTTGTTAAAGAAACTTATTTATCATGGATCATGCAATTCAATTTCTGTCACTTATAACGACTTTGGCTTTAAGTGTTGCCAAAAGGTACTACTCAACCATATTCAGCCTTATGAAACTTCCTGGTAACTCTTTCAAGTACTTCAGACCAGTTCAATCCTAGAAGCTGCTATTACCAGAAAAAAACCAAGTTTGTTTCCTGAATGTTATGGTGACAGTACATACTGCTTAGATCTATATTACTTGTTTTGTTCTCTTGGGCCTCTCTGTTAGTAATGTATATGTAAGCCTCACAATCATGAACGGCAGCAAGTTAAGATATCAACTCATAAATATAATTTAAGTGCATAAAGCAAAAGGTAGAGAAGCTGAAACTGCAGTATCAATTTTTCTTTTTTCTTTTTTTTAAAAAAAAAACAAGACCCCTTTTAGATGTAACAACCAACTATTGCTACAGTACTACTGCAAAGGCTGCAAGCGGCAACACGTAGATGTGGCACTTAAGTACGTGGGTTAGTGGTGATCGGTTGATGATGGGACTTGATGATCTTAGAGGACTTTTCCAACCTTAATGATTCTATGATTATAAAGCTAGAACATAAGTTTAAAGACATCATAAGCTGAAAACATTCATTGTTACAATTCACAGATCTTTCTTCATTATACAACTATGTTCACCTGGCATCCTCACCTTTCTTCTCTCCTTGATCTTCACACCATTAACATGATCAGGTCAGAGCTGCATTTTCTTAAGCATCCATGTCCTTCATCACTTAGAAATAGAGTCTCTCAGACCTTTGTTTTGTCACAAAACTATTGTGTTCATGAACTTCGCTGTTGGATTCCATAGTCTGGGAGCTGGCATATTCTGTGGACTGCGTAGTGCTGTAACAGTTCATGGTCTCAAGGAGAAAAGCAAATCAAGCATTTTAATCCACATTCTAAAACTAACTGTGGAAGACCTTCAGAAATGCTGACCAAAATGGACCATTTGGATAGAATCCAAATTACTCAAAACATAAAATAGAAGAGAGAGGTGATGCTTCACCTGGTAAGTGAATAGACTTGGAATTGGCAGTGAGTCACATCAGTTGTAAATCAAAATAGTTGTCTGTCAGGAATACTGTAAAATATGCCCAGTCTGAATGTCACAGTACCATTTAAAAAGAATGGCATTATTTTAAGAGTACCTGCCTTTCTTTCCGAGGCATTTAGAGTCTTCTGATTTGAAAAATCCTTGCAGCTTTCACAGATTTAAACAGAGGAGGATCTCTGGCAGTCTCTGATTTTATCTGGCTCCACAGACAGTGCTCTTTCCCTTGGCTCTTGTTTAACTTGGCTCATACAGATACCAGCCTCTGTATTATCTTCAGCTTAAAACAGAACAAAACAAAACATTGAAGTCCAAATACCACTGATAACACTTCAGCCCCAATAACTGTATGCATTTAAAAGAAAAAGACACGTGATTGCTCAACAAATAAACAATAAAATATGATGACTTAAAGAATGACCTAAACTTCGGGCATGACTGGCCACTGTTCAGTGACTGCACATATATTCTCATCAGGAAATAGCTTATTCTTAAGCTACCACTTTAGATAAGAGAAAGGCTAGACCATACAAAGTAACTTTAACTAAGTGCATGTATACACATGGGGAAAAAATGTCATGAAATAATCACTGACTGAACTGGTGAGTGTTTCATCCAGATCAGCTCTGTAACATTAATTCCTCTTCAGTATAGATTTGTTTTTGTCCTCACGCTCTTCAGACAAAGAAATGGACGCTGGAACGGCAAAGAGGAGGATTGGGGCATTTTATGAGCAAGTCTTCCACCTAACTTAGGACTGGCACCAATATCCTCACAACTTCCAAATCCAGGTGGTGATGATAGTTTAAGATCTTGAGCAGAAGTAAAAGGAAATCCCAGAGGAACAGCGAGTACAGTTCCCACAGTTGTATAATTTAAATTTTATATTTGGCTAAATTTTTGTATGTAAACTAGTATTTAAAAATGTATATTAAAATATTAACTTATTATTTAAAAGGCATCGACATCTTGATTGCACAAATGGGCTAAACAACTGAGCGAAGGAGGTATATTTGACAGCCTCTCTTAAATAACCTTTACCCAGAAGGAAAAGTTTCTCAGCAGAACAGTGAAATCCTATTATAACAAGGAAGAAGACAAGCTACAAAAAACTCTGAATACAGCCAAGAGAAGAACTCTTACATTTAACTTTGACAATACTGCCACAGTGAAATATCCTAATGGTGATTTAAAAGACCTGAAAAAACATTTATTTCCAAAGACTCCTAACCAAATTCAGTATTTGTTACTTTATATGCTTATTTCTCCTAACAAAACACTATATTTGACGAGCATTTTAGCTAAATGTTGGGATTCAGAGAAAAACAGCACTTAACAGGCTGGTATTTTGTCAGTGAAAGTGATGGTAAGTAGGTCAACTAAGTCACTATTTTTATAGCAAAAACTACATAAATGTATTTTACAGCCATCGTGGTTTTACAGTAAATATTAATTAGAATCAGCTGAAACAAACCTATACTAGAGCTCCCCTTAATCAGCACATTTATCTACTTCGTTTTAGGACACACAGAACAAAATCCAGTGTATTTTCTACATTTATGTGTTACTGGGAAGAGTGCAACTTACTAAGTGCAGGCTGGCTTTCCACAATCTGTACTGGAATAGTCTGTACATCTCCCAAGAGAACCTGCTGGATTCCTCCTTCTAGGCTTCTGGAGTCCCCTTCCCTGTCAAGTGCTACCAGCTGGCCCATGGTGACCAGATTCTGATCAGTGGCAAGAGGAGCCCCAAAAGCAGAGGCAGCAGCACTGTGCTGTGCTAGGCCAGCACCTTTTTGCAAACTGTGCCCCTGACCAAGTACTGGAGGATGGTTGGTTACTGCACTCTCTATGGAATCCAAGAGACTTGGAGAATTGGAATGGGAATGGTTATTCACAGCTATCAGAGCTGTTGATCCATTTGTGGAGGTGAAGTTTGATTGCAGCTGTAATCCCTGTGAAAGAGAAAGCAGAAGTACAAAAATAATAGCATTTAAAGCAGAAGAAATTTACATTTAATAACACATTTTGCAGTGCTGGGATAGGTTCTGACCTTCTATACATCATCTCTTTTGAAGAGCCAACTTCAGCATCTGTAGATTATACTTGTTTCAGGAAACATAGCAGACTGGTGTCCAGCAGCATCTAGAAAACTACTAAGGACCACAAAAGTCTAATTTTGGACAGATATTCAGTTTCAAATTCTTCTCAATACTGTTTATTCCCATGAGGGATGCGCACTAAAAGCTAAGTATACTGGTTTAAAGGATAGTGGGGTGAAACCAAGGTGGCTATGTTCAGAAAGAGAAGCAAACAGCAAGCAGAACAGCATTTCACTGCAGGTTGTATTTCTATGGAAGAGATTATGAGCTTCAGGAGATACCAAGGTAGCTTAGGAAAGACAGTTAAGAGTGACAGGTTTGAAGCAAGATGAGCTTCAGAAGAAATTCTTTTAGCATGGTATTCTTAACCCTGCACCTCGCCTTTTCAATCTGCAAGTCTTACATTTCTGATCTGGGAGCAGTTTTAGGATTTTAAGAGATTTTCTCTTATGAGGCTGGAGAAAGATTTAAAAGGAATATGACTGACATATCCTTCCTCAATTTTGCAGCTTTTTCATCAGGAAATGACTGGTAAATGTGTAAAACTATTAAGGTGATTGATTTGAGGCAGAAACTCACTTCCCACATCTTCTTGGTTTAACTTTCACAAAGAGACCAAAATGCAGAGGGACCTCCTGCACTACAGCTTGATGCCAGTTGTGCAATATGAGAGAGGCAAAAGTAGGACTTGAGAGCTATTTCTAAGTCCATATTCCCTCACAGCTAGTGTTTTGGATCAGTAGTTGAGGGGAAACTTGATATTTATAGCTTCCTTCAGCTCTCCCAGCATAGAACACCCGACATTGTCTAAAAAACTTGACCATACCTGAAGTTGTGCAAATATCTTGGGCTGAAGTGAAGAGAGAGAAGACAACAGCTGAGCTTTTTCTGATAGCAAGGCCTCCGCACTCTGGTTGGATTCTGCTTTGGTGATGACTGACTCCCCTGGTGAGCTCCCTGCAGTGCCACAGACAGTAAGCAGACAGTCAGAACTGTTTCCTCCTTGTTTAAAAGCCTCCCCTGTGAATGGAACAAGCCAAGCCCCTTCAATCTCAATATAGATGTAGGAAAGACATGTATATACATATACGCTCTTGTCCTTTGCAGAAGAGCTTGGATGCTAAAGAAAAAAAAGGTTGGTTACAGAAGAAAAACATCATAGGAAGATAGCATGTCAATTATTGAGAATGAAAAAGAAGCAATTCTAGACAGCAACATAATTGCTCCCTACTCTCTGTGTTGCATTCCTAATTCTAAAATAAAAGTTGAAACATTTCTATCAAAACAGCAATCTAATAACTTGACCACACAGGCACCTTCAGTAAGGGCTCAGTAACAGACAGGCATTAAAAGTTGGCTTCCAAAATAAAAACATACACAGAAAATCCAGCAAGTCTTCTCATTCATTCCAAAGCATATTTGTAGAATTAGGAAAGCTTCTATGCAATATCACATCAGGTGTAATTTTAAAGAAAGCCCATTCATCTGATGCCTACAGATTACATTGCATTCTCCAAATTCTTAGTTAGAGGAAAAACAATTGTCTTTATTTCCTTAACGCTTGGGGAAATCAAGACTCACAGCAATTTCTGCAAAAAAAAATCCCAGTAGGATTATCCCATTCCTGTTTGAGATACCCAGGACATTTTGGCTAAGATTTATATGGGCACAATTAGATACTGCTCAAATTTCTATTTTGCAGTTTTACTGCTGTAGCTATGAAAGAAGAGAGAGCCGTGTGCATATGGATTCACCTACTGAATGGGAAAAAATGAGAATCAACAATTCAAAAAGCTCTCTAGAAAAAAAATAAATCACACAAAGCTTCCATCCATCTAAGCAACTTGAAATACATTTCCCATCATACAGAATGAATGGTAAGCTCACTTTCTTTATCCTAACTGACAATAACATACACTCCAAGTCTTCTTGAATACAACCATTCCAAAGACTTAGTGTTTTAATTTTTGTGTTTTACATTACACAGAGATCCCATATGAATATGTGAATATTCACACGTAGGAAGAGATGGTAGTTCTTTTCTGAGACTGTACTCTAAACCGATAAGCCTAGGTACAAACCTAATAGACCAAATCCAATTCTACCCAGCCCTTACACTGCATGGATATTCAGTATGAATGCCGGAAGTTAAACACATTCATGGTACCCTATTCCACTTGTCAGCATACTTCACGAGAGATGTAAAAGGGAACACAGACTTAGGAATTCTGACAGTGATTCTTACACCTAGTAGTAAAGAGACAGAAAGCAGTATCCTATGACGAAGGATATTCCTCATATACCTGAAACTCTAGACAGAGGCATGGAGTTCTGCACAGAAAACAAACATCTGGTATTTAGTTCTGTTATTGCTTGGTTTCTTTGGTATAAGTTTGTTCACGTACAGCACAAGTTGAAATAAAATCAACACATATACAAACAGTAGTTTGAGAAGTCAGTGCTGTTTTCCCTTGCTACATTTTAATATTCTTGAGCGAGTACTGATTTCTTCAAAGTCAGGCTTCTTTTTTTCATGTAGACTTTTAATATAATTATAACCGTGTTTGCAGTGTGTGCAGACTCTTCCTCACATAAATTTAAATGGAGACAAGATAAGCTGGAATTAGATTATCTGCTTCCATTCACTGAATTGGTGCACATGTACAGAAAACCAAACATATCCAAAACTGTAACCTCCTCTAAAGCCAGTACCTCTCTGAATGGACGTTTACATAGTTTTTCAAAGGAAGCTAGTCTATCAGATATCTGTGAAAGATGACAAGAATTGATCTTCCTGAACTTTCATCAGCATTCAGATAGTTTGTACCAAAAATTAGCCCTGCTCAGCTCTATCACAGCTGTTGGAATCACCATTTTGTCTCTCTCCATAAAAGCAGAGTAATGAAAATAATAACACAGGTGTGCAAGCTTAAACACAGTCTGTTTATATTGCAAATTGCAAACTCCTTTTCTAAAAAACAACTTCCTTAAAAAAAAAAAAAGAACATTATTCAAATTGAGCCTAAAAATTTACCTTTGTACTCTGACAGTTGTCGACATTGAAATTCTTGCCTTAAGAGCTGTAAGTGTACAGGACACTTTTCTGTTCAATTTTTGCAGCAAAGACTATAATAAGAGTTTAGAGACAAAACAGAAGCCCAATTTTATCCTTATTACTAACTATAAATGCACTGGTGTACACAATATTGCTCAAGAGAGAAACTGCCCAGCGAGCTAGACTTCGAGGGTTTAAAACCAATAGATCAGGGAGTGACAAGGGCCAAAGAGGAAAGAAGTCCAAACACATCTAGATTTCTTCAGGCAAGAACCACAGAGGAGGGTAAGTTTTGACTTAGACAGATCTTTAATTATGACAATTATGGCAGTGCACCTTTGATTCCCATAGAACTCCCTACCAGCTGTCTGGAAAAGTACTAAACACCACATTCCAGATAAATGAGAAAACAAGCCGGCAGCGCCACTGAGATTAATAACATAAGATAATGCTGCAAGTTTCTTAATGGAATGTGTAATGTGTGGAGATAATTAGGTTCATCCACCTTGCTGCAATCACATTCCTGCTAAAGCCATCAACTTCTCTAACAAGTCTCATAACTCATCTTTGTTAAACAACAGATGGGAAAACCATCCACAAACATCCAGGGAAGTTCTTTCATGCCACACTGGGCAAAATATTCTTGAAACAGAAATATACTTGAAATCTAGGCAAAAAGGAGAGAATAATGTCATTTTAAATTTACTATCAGACAACACGATCCAATGGAGCACTTCAACCTATGTGCAATCCTAACTACATGGGTGGCATTTAGACTTACTTACAAACACCTCTATTTGTTTTAGTATATGTTTTGAAGTAATAGTAGCACTTGCAACAAAGAAAGCATAGCGTAATTAGCTTCTTCAAAAAAACCCAAAACATATGGATAAAATAAATTTCTATATAAATCCACACAGTTTTTGCAGTGAAGTGAGAGGAAGTCTTGCTAACTGGCTGAACAATTGCTTGAAAAAAATGCTACTTTGGCTTCACACATTAATACAGTAATTAACAATGAATTCCTGAGAAGCAGGAATCCCAATATGCACGAGTCCCCTTCAGCAACGTACTGTCAGCATGTGCCAAGCACAGACCACCAAGGAGCTCAAGTACCCAGTTGGTCCCAGCTGCGTGCCCTGATTGATATGAATTTCATTTTCTCTAATAACGGGTTATCAGCACCTCCATCCAAGGCAATCTGCTCTTTGAAAATCATCATCCCACAAAAAACTTCCGTTGCTTGAGGATGCAAAGTAAAAGACAAATTTACAGCTTTTATAATTCTGTCAACTACATTAAGATCACACATTTTTTCCCTGTATGTGCTGTCAGTACCAAAAAACCAACACACGCCCTTTCCTGCCTCAAAAGAGAAATAATTCTGAAATAATTCTTGTTAATTTAGCTGAGTGACAAAAACACAACAGCAACCTCTCTGGACAGAAACTGAATTTCTGTAACATCATTGACAAAACAGACCACATTTGGAGACCAGTCACTAATACAGTCCTACCATCGGAAGGCGGTGAGGCAAACGTAACAGTCACTGTTTCTGTGAGAACATTCCCACTGTCTGTGGTCCACTGTAGCTGAAAGGAAAAAGATCACAGTTCTCAGAGTTACAGTTTGTCTACTGCAGAAACATTGGCTCAATTCAGAACATGCAAGAAAATAGTGTATGAAACTATGCCTTTTTTTTTTTTTTTTTTTTTTTTTTTTTTTTAAATAACTGCATTTTGGGAGTTCTTGGTTTAAACCAAAAAATACTGGAAACTATTTTTTAACATGCACTATACCAAGAAGGCTATAATCATCTTATGAAAACTTGAAGACTTTGAACTAACCAAAAAAACAGCCAAACCACAATTTGGTCAACAAACATCACCCCCTCACCTTAGCCCAGCGTAGTTTAGAGAGAGTGGAAAAACCCCAAAGACACAGCATTATTTAATACCGTAATTTGGCAAAGCTGATTTTAAACCTTATAACTGGGAAAACTAGGATCACTGTGTGCTTCTTAGCGCTCAATAGGCGGAAGAAATTTAAGGAACAACATGTAAGAGGTACTCAACATTCTGAAGTCTCTACTTCAGACTTACTTCACTTGCTAGAAAGTACACTCACAGGATTGTACAAGCGCTAATTTAGGCTGCACCTGAGGCAGACCTCATTCCAACTTTTCAGATGTGTATAGCAACCAGATAAAGCCATTAATAGCTTTCTGATGCATGCCATTTTTTCTCTACCACATGCCTTCTAGTTCATGCAGTCATCGTGTGAGTGCTGTGTGTGACACTTAATTAATAGCCATCTAATGCTGATGAGATAAATACTGAATACGGTCAAAAGGTTTTATTCACTTTTAAGTCAGCTTTGCTCAGCAAGAGATTCCACTGAAAATACTGCTGCTTAACAGGACGTTAGAGAATTCTGAAATGCAACTAAACGGTAAAAGTTAAATAAGACTTACAGTATTTAACTCCAAAAATCAAAAAGAAACACGAGGGCAAGCATACCGTTGCTGGAATGCTTTCTGAATTATATACCACATCGCCATTTCTCAGGGACTTCTGCACTTCATGAATGTGGTTCTTGATGTCGTTCACAGTGGGAAAGAAGGATAGGTTATGTCTCTCTGGCACTTCATCAGGTTTGAATAATTCTCTTTCCACATACTTTCTGTCACATTAAAGGACAAAAAATATTAAAATGAAAATATGCATATTGAAGATCTATTGTGCTATTTACTTGTTGCAGCTGCTGCTGCCATCTCCCTCTCCAGCTTGCAATGACAACATAAGAGCAAGTTAAAAGATATGTGAATCCAGTTTTCTGTGCATCTGCTCTGGAGTTTGGAATTAAGAAATATTCACCTGCTCAACAAACTTTAAAGAAGACAGCAGCTCTTAACGGTAGTCTACAATAAGACAAGAAGAGAAGACAATCCATAAAAAAGAGATTCTAATAACATGTTGGAAATACATTCAGCTATGCATCAGTAACGCCGTTTACTTACAAATCAAATTAATCAAATGCAAAACCACGTATAGCACAGACTAAGAGCACTGACAGACAGCTCTGTACCTTAGTTGCTTCCTCACTGCATAGACTTGCTCTATTCCTTGAGACACCAGTTCTCGGATCTTGTCTGCTACTTGAGGATGAAGGCGGGAAGGCAGAGTACAGTTCTCATCTCTAACAACGTCCTCCTCCTCCTCAGGAAAAGCAGCAGAAAAATGGGAGGGTGAAGAAGGGAGGCAGGAAGTTTCCATTTCATGATATTGGTGGGCTTGCTGAGTGGGTAACTGCACATACCACCTGGCAAGGAGGAAAGTTTTTATAATTCTCAAGCAAAGGCAGCAAAATAAATCTCTTGAGGAAAAAGCCTGACAATCACAAATGAACCAGTTAGAGTGACTTAAGATTTTACAGCTCCTGAGCTGGAAGATACAGTTCCTCTAAGCTCAGGGTCCTCTCACACCCTATGATTCAAGATAACCCACCTTAAACCTCCCAACAGTATAACTATTTCTTTGTATTCCCTGCGCAGAAACACCTGCTGAAGTTCCACAGCTCAGTATTTAACACATTTACTAAAGAAAATAATCCAGAGCCACGAGTCTTATTAACAAAAAATCCCACAATGTCAATAAGATTAAATAAAGCAATCAAGGACATAAAGAAAATCAAGCAAATTATTGCTCTATTTGTATCATTTCTCAATATAAAGAAAAAAAGTGCAAAATTCACCTGATGATACCACCAGCCTCTATCAAGTTCTTCTTCAGCATGTTGAACGCTTTCTCCTGTTCCATTCTTATGATTTTCTTGTCTATTTTAGGGTCAGTAGGAACTCTGTACTCTGGAAACTTCTGAACTTTTTTAATATAGATCCTTCCACGGGGAGAATAAGAGGAAACAGAAAAAAGAAGTCTCCTTCAATGGGAAGGCAAAATTCCCACTTACTTCATATCATATACTATCACAGAAAAAAAAAATCAAGCGGCGTTTCAAGGGGTGAGGACCCTCTAAAAGAACTGAAGATTTTTTACAGTGAAAGAGTTGCAGGTGGGTGCACATACACATATGCCTGATCCAGTATGGAAGTCACTTGGCCAGAGTTATGCACCTCAGCAAAAGTTTTCTTTCCCTCAGTAGTGTAAAAGCACAACACCTTTTCTGGACATGCTGGAATTGCCTCCATGCTCTAAATGTGAGCTGAACATATACATATCTAACCACACCCATCCAGATGAGCACAGCCTTAGGTTTGTAAAGAGGGAATAAGTGTGGCACTGAAACCTAAGAGAGTGTTCAAGGATACAGAAAGAATACAAAACACTGGAGTTGGATAAGGAGGAAGTCCTCAGTGAACAGGAAGAACTGTAACTTCTTCTGTAAATAGAAGATCTGCTAAATTCAGACTATTTACGGATACAACTGCAGCTAAAAGCTTGAAGGAAAAACAAGACAACACTGTCTTAGGATCAAATATGGTCACTAAAGGACACCACCATATGATGTCCTCATTATTTTCCAGACAGCGATTCCCACTTGTAGTTCATGTACTGATGTATTGGTACTTTGCACGTAGGCATCCTGTCAAGCCTCAGCCCCACACAGTGTAACAAAACAGTATTTCCTCTTTTCCTCTAACTATCAAGGACTCCAAGCTAGAAACCACACTGCATGATATCAGCTACCACCCACAAACCACACGCTGTCAAGGCTCACGAGAAGCATGTTTTCTTAGGATGGCAAGTAGCTTTATAGCCAGCCCTTACCTTGCTGGACAAGTGGCTTTGTACAGATAGCCAGAAGTGCTTTCCTGCTCACCAGCTTTTTTAGACTGGAACCCTTTTCTCCTTGGCCCATACTGGCACTCCATTACAATGGCTCTGCTTCCTGGGAACAGAAAATAATTCACTCTTCAAGCAACCACAGAAGTCATTATAGTAAAACACTAAATACAGAAAAGACAAAAACTCTGAAAAAGTTATTTCTGTTTAACATCAGACTCTTTAGACAACAGAACACTCAAACATAGCAAGCGTTCAAATACACTGCAAATGCTTCTTCCACAGCACGTGAGGAACGTGGAGCACTTTGAAAGCATTCCTAAAGTGATTACACCTCACAATGCTCCGGAAGATATATAGGGGCAAAAGATTAGGTTCTGACTTGATCAAGTATTTTACAATATGAGAACCCTTACAAGTTACCAAAGGAGAACAGCGTTCATAATAAACACAAATAAGAGACACAGAATCTCCAAAGTAACCAAGAAAACCTCACGGCTAAAAGCAAAGGTCTTTAATCAGTACATCAGACCATGCTGCCCTATAAATTCTTACTTGCAAATCTGACCTACCTTAACAGTTAAATAACACTGCCTCAGTGTGGAATACTCCCATGAACACACACAGGCTTAAACAAAGATTGCTTCACTCTAACTTCATTCACATACATGGCTTATTCCAATCATGCCACTTACAAAAGTGTTAATAAGCATAACAAGGTGTGCATGGTCAAGTACAGAACTTGCACCTCTCCCATATCACGTTATCTATTACATATAATTTACATATCCCAGTACATATGCAGGGAGCTGTCTATACAGCAAATGATATAACCAAAGCCTTTTTAAGGTAACACTACAGCAACATGAGATGTTTCCACTAGACACTCAATGATTTACTGCCTCAGAGTGTGATCTTATTAAAAAACATACACACATCAATGCATATAAAGAGAAGGGAAATTTAAAAGAGACAACTGTGTATAATAAGCAGATATCCAGCCTTTTTTTTTTTAAACAATAATTTCCTAAGATTGAAAAGACTTCAAGTCCTTTAAACTAGTTCTTACTAATATCTCAAAAGCTACTGAATCTTCTTTTACAAAGGTATCAGCTATCTACAATTCCTAAGATGACTAAGAATCAAGATTCTGATGTTTAGTTCATGTTTTACAATATATAGGGAACTATCCAGTTTTTCCCCTTCTACTTCCTTTCCCTACAACAGAAGCATAATCGCAGTGGGGAAGGCATTACAGACCAGTTCCACTTAGGCAGAAAAGGAATTTACCCCTGAGAGCGAGACTTTTCTCCTGCTCAATTTAGAATTTAGTTATCTGGGATTTAACAGCAGCTCAGTAAACCATATTTCCAGCCTCTGCTCTACAGAACTAAAAGGTTGTTAATGAACATTCTTCATAGAGGGTTTACATTCTATACTTCAATGCATTAGAAAGACAACACGTTAGATGTATACATAATGCAGGGGTCTAAACAAAGTTAAAAATACTACAACTTAAAAATCAGTCTCTACTAGTCTGCAGCATGTAAAGGAGGAAATAGCCTCTGTGTTTTTGTTTTAAGTATCTCACCATGGGGGAATGCATTTATTAAGCAGATCTGACAGAAAATTAAAGATGTCTCAAATGCATTTAGAGAGGGTGCTGAAAAAATACAGATTGTTTTGGCTTTGTTCTCACTTTCTTATACCTCACAACTTTTGGCTGAAGCTATAAAGCTGGGGCTAATGTTTCACTTTCTCAGTTACTTTCAGGAAAAAAAAAAAGCATATAACCTACGCTCCACTCATTCACATGTGACAATTAAAGCATATTAAATTTGTATTTGAATGAACTTCATTTCACACATGCATTGCATGAGCTAAGTATGTATTTACCAACCTGTAAAGCCTGCACATTCATTAAAAAAATTTGCTGACGAATGTTGATGCTCTTTTTTAACTTCTTTTTTATTTCTGTTTTAAAGGGGGACCTTTAAATACCATATTGGACCCCATGGAACAGACTCTTCCAAGGATCTCCAGGTTAGGCAAGAATACTGGAACAAGCTCTTACCCTTATGAGAAACTCCAAGTCTTGGCAGAGCAGATGGAACCTCCATCTAAAGAGCTCATTCACAAGAACCACCATCAAATGGTACTTTAGTAATCTATTTCTTAACAACAAGGGGAAAGAAACACTCACAACAAAGCCTGTGGTTTTAGGCAAACAAGCCCCTTCACACTGTGGCATAGAGGTACCCAAGCTGCTTTTTTTTTGGTTGGCTGGTTTCTGTTTTGTTCGTGCCTTGAGTTTACTGACACCAAGGAACAGCACAAGGATCCTTCTTCATGGCCAGTTGGCAACTGATGTTGAGATTTTTCAAAGCAGTTATGAAAACAAAAGAAGTTAGTTACCTGCATTGACAAAGGGGATCCCATCATATGGGACATACTGAGATTTCCACATCAACCGTGTGGCGGGTTTGGCCGGGCTTGGAGACTGGCGTGTCCCCCACACACTTTGTGTTTGCTGCTTGTGTAGCGTTAGAACACTCTCTAATTCTGTCTCGCTCACACAATAGCCGCGGTATGAGTCCCCAATTTTCTGCATGGAAAGGAGGTGAAATAATAGGGTTATTCACCCAGCTGACTGCTCTGCATTACCCAAGAAAGCAAAAGCAGTCAGGGACTCTGCACGTGAGGACACAGGCTCAGGTTTTTGGTGTTTTGTACATTTTCCCCCACACTAGTACTCTCACAAGCACATTTACCGTTGTATCTAGCACCAGAGCAGTCTCCACTGCCATCAGATCCTAAGCACACAACAACCCCGGGAAAGGTTAGAGTTACTGCCACCACTAATTTACAGAGGACAGCTTCTATCTGCAGTCACCTCCTCGACAAATTCAACTTAGGTGAATATTTTCACATGATGCTACAGAGGATCATTATCTCTGAATTTAACATCTCACGTAATCCCCTTCCAAAGCTTCAAGGCACTCTTAATTCTCAAAGTCATATAGAAACACAAGACTTGCCACTGGGTAACAGCTGTGGTTGCAATGACCTCTGCTAAGCAGTGGGCAACTCCTGAAAAACTGCATCTAGATTTAACTCCATGGAAGGCCAACAAAACCAATGACAAACAATAACAACAACAAACTTTGCCGCACCTCCTGTAACAGCTGTTCAGCCACTCAGAGCCATCCATCTCATTCGGTTCAGTGCTGGCACACCAGGGCTACCCAGCAAACACTGACAGCACTGGGGCAGCAGCAAGCTTTCCATCTGCATCCAGAACGTAATTCCCACTTTGATTCATCTGCAGCACAGGATCAGGACACCAAGCAGCTGACAGTAACACCCAGAGCAGTCTGCCAGCTTACAGCATAACCATGGTGCAAACACGCGGTGAATGAATACTAGCACCCGATGGATCCCTTTTGCCACTTTCAGTAACAGCAGACAGGTGTTTCAATACATACAACAAAAGCAACAGCAGTGTCTAAGATTATTATCTCAAAAAATATATCAGTGACAACTGCAGAAAACTACCTCCTGAGAAAAAAAAAGTGTCTGTGATTAACAAGACACTGAGTCAACAAAGAGCAAACAAGCCCCTTCCAAATGAAGCGGGGCAGCACAGCACTGCTGCTGGCACAAGCCCAGTAGGATAAGGATATGCACACTTTGGTGGCAAGAGTTGGTCTGAGGTACCAGCTGCTCACACAGCAGCAGCTCACTGTGCTGCACACACACCATTCTGGCACATAAAACAATCCGCATATGCTGCACTCACACACAGCTGCAGAGAGGAAGAAACACTAGTAATTGCTTAGTCAGAGATTACACACAACATAAATGGACAGAAGTGATCTGAAAGATACAGAAGTATCTTCACAGAGACCTAGGATTACCCCCTTTCAGAGAAGGAATTGTAAATACTGCATAACCAGCAATTTTCTTTCCATACCTTCCTTATCTGGTCACTATAAACAGGTCTTTGACTTTATTCTTGAGAGATGAGAGAAAATGTATAGAACTCATGCAGAAATTACCAGTTAGGGCCCTATCTCCCGTTCTAACTTTACTTCTGCACAAAATAGAACATCTTCCCAAAACGTGCATGGCAGTAAAAGAAAGTCACATAGCACACAGGATCCCCACTCCCTACGAGCTTCCCAAGCAGGAACTAATGGACACACGAGACCATCTACACATGACATTCCAAACAAATAAATTTAGCTTTGCATCATTGATTAATTAATGTACTTTTAATTATGCCTTATTTCAGTATGCTGACACATGCTGAAAATACATTCTGATCAGATCATCGAAAACTTTAATTATGTTACTTTCTATAATTTTTTTTTAAATCTACTGTTTGTTAACAAAGTAATTACCTTGAAGAAATGCGACTCTCTTCAACCCTTTAACTCCAGCCAAGGTTCAAGTAAAAAAATAAGTAATTCCTTCTCTCTTCCCTGACCTCAACTCAGCAAGAGTACATACGCTGAAGTACACACAGTAAGACTGCAGTTTCTCTCAATTGAAGTAGCAGCAGCAGGATGTCAGAGGCATTACATTGCCTAGGCAATGCAAGTGTAAACCGAGAATTGCAAAGCAGCCAGGAAACCAACCCTCAGCACAGAACATAGTGCCAGTTTTGGACAGTTGCAGCTTTCACTGTTCTGAGATCGCCTGCAGTGCTGACTGTGCTTCAGAGCCCTGTCCCGGCAATGCCCTGGGATATACCATGGGCAATATGTACCTGGGCTATGACATGGCCTCACCTGCTGATATCTTCTGTAAAATTCACGCAGACCTCCACTTTAAGGTTGTTTCTATTCTGGAAAATGACTGAGAAAGTGCAATTGTGAGTTAACACATTGGTCTGCACCAAGAATGACTGGTACAGCATTCTCTCCACCAGATCCCCAGATTGTACTTGGACCCTTCTATCTTGTTACTTGTATACTTCTATCCCGTTACTCGTAATAACACATTCTACAAGACACCAAAACAGCAAACATAAACAGCACCTCAAAACCCCGCTGTCTCCGTGCCCATAAAAAACACACGTGCGTCTGAGCAGTTCCCAGTGGATTTACAAGGACTGTGTAACTGACTGAAACTCAGCAAAGCAACTCTGCCGGGCACACACAAGGAGGAAGAGAGTTTGTATTATTCCTCCACGGCCTGAATTCTGCTGGGAGAACAGTGACAAATTATTTCCTCACTTTTTTAAGGGAACAGAGAGGATTAATGCATATAGCCAATATTTCAGCAGAAACAGATGCTTACATCCTCCAAACAGACAAGCAGACATTCAAACAGACACTACTTTGCCTTTTTCTTTAAAGTAAAAACTCTTATACTACCGCAGCTGCTGCAAATTTTAAACACAACAGATGAAGTTGCTTATAAGACTCAGATAGATACAGCAGACCGTAATACAAGTCCTCCCGTAAAATGAAGCCAGTAATAAATGACTCAAATAAGCTACATGTATGTCAAAATGGAAAAACATGCATCAGAGTAACAGCAATTATACTTACTGGTCTTCAACAACTAACCAGCCACCTGAAGTGGCTCCTTTACTCAGTGAGAACAGCATCTCCACCATGGAAGGACTAATAGTACTAATTTTCTGATCTCTGTATGTCTAAGTAGATATAATTAGGACAATATCATTTGTATGAAATAAAAGACAGAACAAAAGGAGGAATATTTATATATTCAGTCAATTTAAAAATCATTTTAAATGGATAAGGAAAGAAGTTTCATTTCTAAATCCCTTGCAGCTGCAATTTCTAGTTACCTGTAGCCAAAACAACAGGAAAAAACTTTAAGCAGCAATGTTATCTGAAGGAGTGAATAAGATAGCATGATTTTTCCTTCAAAAAATATTAAGTAAAATAAATATTCATCAGGAAAAGCATGGTAGCAGGAAGCTGAGGCAGGTGATCTCAAGAACTTTTCCATCCTGTCTTTCCTTTTAAATGATTTATGACGCATTCTAGCTGTTAATATCATCCCAGCCATCACACAGAGACGTTTCTGTATATCTAACAATGTGCAAATAGAGAGCTCTGTTTAAGTCAAATGCCACAACAGGGAATAAAGACAGAGTTTCATTTACACCAAGTATGCAAATTCTCCATTTAGTGTGGTGAATTATCTGTACAATTTACAGGAGAAAAAGACCATTTTATGGTTTCTTAATGTGTGATTGGAAAAAGGGGTATCAACCTTTCCCAAATATAAAGTTTACAAAGTTTAAATATAAAGTTCACAAAGTTTAATGAAAAGCAGTTTGCTCAGCAGAAGACAACAGTTTTTTCTGTATTGTGAATGAACTCGATAACACTGTACATGCAGAAGGGGATCAGTGGCTTTTCCCAGCACTGTACGGCACTGATTGATTTCGGAAGCACAATTTATGCTTCAGGAGCTGTTGACAGTTGGACATGCCCAAAAAGAAAGGAACTCCATAATGTTTTACACGTGAAATGTGCTAGTAGTAGCACTAGTACTGGTCCAATCTCACAACACCCAAAAGTTTGAATACCATTTCTATAACCATAAACATTATTTTTGTCATGAAATAGGATCAGAGTTTTGATTTCGATGGAAAAGATATTGAGTCAGAATTCCTTGCAGCTCACCTCACAGCTCCAGAGACGGCGCGCCCATGCAGGTGTATTTGTTGGCAAGGGCTGGAGAGGGATGGGAAAGGAGTCTTCTAGTACCCTGAAAAATAAAAAATAAAAATGCAGTAACAGTGCATAGACACTCAAGAAAGCGGTTGTTCAGTCTAAACTACTGCTATCACACCAAATCAGAGCATTACATAACTTCTTACAGCATATGACCAAACTATAGGTATGACATCAACTTGTCTTGAAAACCTGAGATTCTATTTCACTATTAAAATAATTCACCGTTAAGTATTTAAAAAAATAATTAAATAACTGCCTTCTTTGTTCAACAAGTCCTCTGAGCATTCAGTATTCTCATAATACTGAATGATAATAACAGCCAAAATATTGTGAAATACACTGAGCTGAGTATCTTGAAAACTTTCTTCTGCAGGCTGATGGTAGAATTATGATGATTAAACAGATATCCAATGCATGTTAAATACGGCATGTTAAATACTGCATGTTAGTATATCTTAAATCTGCAAAAAACAGCTGCAATAACTATTTGAAGTCAGTAACTACTTTCTTCGCTCCCTAAATTCTGGAATGGAATCAATGCATGCTTGTAGCAGCTTAAGACATCAATTATTCCAAAACCCAAAAGCATTACCTCCTGTCTGTACAAATGTGTCTCCTTTCCAGGATCACTCTTCTAACACATACAAACTAAGTTTGCAACATCCGTACACAGAGTATTTCACTTCATTTTAAATGTTGCTTGAATATATATAATTTGTGTTGTAGTGCCAGGATTATTCTAATCTCTTCTACTTCTCAGTTTCAAAGGAGCATAAACCAATGCAAAGCAGACCCACAGTTTATAAAACAAGGAATTTTTTTTTTTGGGGGGGGGAAAGCCCACCAAAAAAATCTCACAGTATTCACAATTAAAATACAAGGCATCATTTAGCAAGGGTACAAAATCAGATTTAAAGAGAATTAAAAAATAACTGAAATATTTTAATTTAAGAAGCTTTGCTAATCAATATATAAAAGTATATAGGTATAAGAAAACTCAGCAGTATCACCAGCAGGTCAAAGCGATTGTTAATCTCTTCAACTCCTGACCTACCTGGTTGCTAATTTTTTTGATATGGTGAGAGATGCTTGTGGATGGAGAATGTAACTGCTCGCACTGTCTGCTATAGCAGCCACTGCCATGGTCTGCAAGTTCCCATCACCACACTTCTCTTCTGAAGCATCTTTGTAAAAATAAAACATCCCCCTGGTTAACATGTGAGCTTAGAATGAGAACAATCACAGACTACAATAAAATGTTTTGTGCGTTGGAGAAACAAATTTAAACAGATGAAATAAAAGTATGTCCAAAAGAAAAACTATGGAGAAATGCAGCTCTCGGAACACATATGAGGACACACTTATAGGGTTGCTTGTACTTACAGACTTAGGTATTTGTGTTACTGCTAATGAGCCCGCAACAAAGTAAAAAAATAGAACCTTAAATCTGGTCTACATTTTTGCAAATCTATATAGGATTGCCTATAGTCATTTTAGTCCTGCTGCAAATCTCATACCAGTTGCTTTTAAAATAAGAAAGGAGATTATGATACTACTTTGTAATTATAAAGAACACCTAAACAAGCAAAACTTCCTTTTTTGGGTTTTTTTTTTTGTTTGTTTGCTTTTTGATACTGTGAGAGATGTAAGGCCTCTCTGGTAACTGAATCTGACACGCCATTACAACAAACATTTCAGCCAGGAAGCAATCCATAAGCCAAAAAATAGTATGGGATTGAAGCCCGTGCATATAGGTAAGCAATAACGTAAAGGAAAATTGTGAAAGCAGATATTTGATATTTTGGTCTCAGCACAAATAAAAGAGATCTCTTCAGATATGGGATTTTTGCCCTTCAATTATGAAAGCTTCTTTCCCCAATTCCGAGAGAGAGAAGTAAGTTATTGACTCAGTGCAGAAATCAGTCCACTGACAGCTTCTGTCATGTAATGCTGTAACATGATGGAAAGTACAGCGATAATAGCGGGGTGGCAAAGTATCTGGCTGCAGCAAATGAGGACAAACGCAAAAGCAGCAGCCATGGACACAGAAATGAAGGCAAAAAAGCTGCTTACCTTTGGAAGGCTTCAGGTAGGCAGGGATCTCCAGTGAGATACCCTTGCCTCCCCTTGCCAGCCCTTAAACGAGGTCTGGGAAGGGTTGGATCCTGGCTCGACCCCTTCTGGTTACTCAGGTGCATTGCATTGCCTGTACCTGAGCTCCCCTAGGTTGGCCCTGCCTTCCTATGAGGTGCTCAATCCCTGTTTCAGGCCATGACTTAGCATTTCCACTACATGTCAGAAGATTCATGAATGTGTATATCAGAGTGACTTCACTTAGGCTCAAAGCTTGGAGCTCTGGCTCATTCTAAACAGATGCACTCTCAAGAGCCTAAGCTCTGCTCTGAAGCTTGTGCCATTTTATCTATTACCACTACGTACAGGTAAGAGAAACTCAAGTTCTTACACTCTATTCTCCTTCGCCTTTAACCTCTGACAAGCCTGCCTACTGGTATTTTAAAGATCAAACATCTACAAAGTCTTTTACCTAGTAAGTTCCTTGAGAAAGAAGGAAAATCAGTAGTACTGTTGTAGAACTTGCATTCGAATACTGCAAAAACGACCTTTTTGCACAGGGAGCACCACATAGGATGAAAAACGTGAATGTAAAAATACTGTTAAGCATTACAAATTATTGCCTATAAAAGGTAGCAGCAATTCTTCAGTACCTAAAGGTTCACTATCAGCATAACCTCATGTAAGACTACACTAACTAAACAGTGGTCTATCCCTACAGGTAGCGAGGGAGGAAAGAACAAGAAGCATTAGCATAGGAGCACACCTTCAATGTAAGATCCTGAAATCATATTCCAACCTTAAGTGAAAAAGGCTGAATGACAACTTGAAGCCCAAGACATTGTCTCATCTTTAATCTCTTCTTCCTCAGGAACACTTACCCAGATTTGGAGAAATGACTCAATTTTTGAGATTCTTTGTCTTTTTTTTTTTCTTCCAGAAAATGCAGAACAGTTTAAAGTATTTTTCAGAGTTTGACAACACATGACAACTAAGTTCTCAGTTTTATTCTGTGAACACAAACTAGCATGTAGCCTTTAGCCATCCAGCCTGGCTTACAAATAGATAATGAATGCTTCTCAAGATGAGCTTAAAATTTGTAGTTGCAGACCTCAGCACATACTTCAGATGCAGCACTTTACACACTGAGGGCAAAATCTTGGCAATAAAGTGAAACTTGCAACCCATTTGCTTAATGGGGAACTGAATTTCCACCTAGATACTTCACTTCTGGCTTCGTAAAAGATGCCTCGCCACATGCAGTCTCTGGTGCAGACCAGAACATGAATTCTCCTCTCTGCATTCCTTGAACTAAACTCCTCAACTCAAAAATGAATCAAGAAGATGATAAAAATTTGAAGCTGATGACAGTTCTCTGATATAGCACAAATATAGTTATTAATGGTAAATAAGGCAAGCAGCAGCTTTGTCCTTGACTTCTCAATTTACCCATGACACATCTAAAGTGAGCGTAACAACCCTTATTTCACAGGGCTTTGTCCAACAGAAAACACTGTGGGCCGCATTCATAATCAGAAAACAGATCATTTAAGTATGTATTTTTGTCTTGTAACATTGGTTAGGGAAAGGAAACATATAAACAAGAGGTTGGTAAAAAAAATAAAGAAAATAGAAGAATCACAAGGGATACATTTAGTCCTCACGTCCCACAGCTTGAACTCACCCTGAGTGCTGGTGACATCCAGAAGGTGACCCTGAGGAATTATCACCTGGGCCATTCCTGGCTGGGCAGAAGGAATGACGTGAAGCACCTGGCCATTTTCGGACTGGCTGGCAACAATCATCTGTATGGTGATCACACAAAAGTATGAGCGGTGCTAGTTGGTACTGTGATCAGGATGCGGGTTGACTGGTTTTGCTTATTATTAAAACAGGAAATATTCTGGCTAGAATAAGGGTCTGTAAATTAACTTGAATTTACATATTAAGAAAACCATCTATTTATTGTTCACTAGTTAAAATTATTTTCTACCTTCTAAAAAAACCCTTTAACAGATTAAAGGAGATGGGAAAAAAAAAACACCTTAGGGGATTCTACAAAGAATTACACATTTATTTGAAACTGAAACATCTCAAAGACCTGAAAGCCATTCATTGTTGGAATTGCTGCAACCCCATTCACAAACTAGTAGAGTTAATCATAACATACTAAAGCCTTCAATCTTTACCCCTAAGAAATCGAGCTCTACAGGCAGCATTTTATGCACAAGCAGACAGAAGAAAAGCTGTGGGACTTTAAAACCAAATGACTTCAATCTCCTAGAATTCTGGAGAACTGAAAAGACTTGTTACAATAAATACTTTCATGACTACCAGGGCTTGTTTCCAGCAACAATATAAAAGCTTAAATAACAAAACATAACCTCGATTCTGATTTATTACACTTCAAATGGGTGAGGTGCCTTTAAATGTCAGTACAACACATGCCAACCACAACTCTTGAGTGAAAGAACGCTTGCTTTGTAACAAGACAGCTAAGAACTACAAATCAACATTTTGAACAAATTAACTAAAAAAAAAAAAAAGTACTGACAGAATGGGTTGGCTTATTGCTAATATCCCAGTCCCAACAAAACAAAAGACACTAATCCAGCAGATATAGAGAGAGCAGCAGCGGTAGCAGCATGAGATTTCACCACACGAGAACAGATGCTGAATAATGACAAATGCTGCTGTTTAATGAAATTAGTATGGCTGGAGGCAGGATTTCCCTGCTTGAGGAAGAGTGACAGGAGCATAAACTGAAGCACGTGAAAGTTTCACCTTGTTGCTCAAGACTGAGCAGGCTGTTGTTACAAGAGCACTGCATTTTTTCAGGGCTCCTTCACAGGGCTCCATCACCTGTGTGCTCACCACCTGCCCTGTTAGGCAGCACTCACCATGTGCGCGCTGGGCGCCCCGAGGGGCTGCAGCTCGCAGAGCGCCTGGCCATTGGGCTCGAGCAGGTGGAGTTCCTCTGCGGATAGAGGCGGAGGCGGCCGCGCAGGCGCAGCTGAGGACGTGGAGCTGCCCAAGAGGCGTACGGTGATCGGCAGGGCTGCAGGAAAGCCGCTCTGTCCCAGTGACGGATCCCTGGAAGCCATGCAGGTCACACGCTTAAAGAAGAAAAAGAGCAAACTGCGCTTTAATCCCAAGCAGAGATCGCCAGTTTTAAAAATAAAAAAGAGCATTTATACGGTCAGGAAATGTGTTAGACGGTGCTCTATGTCTTTCTATCTAAGGAGCTGCTACTAATGCTGCAAGTCCTATTTCTGTTTTCCATTTTCATGCTGAAAATACAAATGCACACATGACATGTGGTGACTGAGCAATCTGGCCCGATTTTCAAGTGATCTGAACCCCTTCTACACCAAGACACACCAAGCATTATTTCAATGAAGAATTTCATTGTCACAATGAAGTATTTCCCCAGCGCTGTAACAGGAGTTAGGAAATACAACTGCCATCAAGACACGCAGCATCCGGATACTCAGCAGTTCAAAACTGAACGGCACAAGAACACGACAGAAAGAATTTCTGTGCTTATTACAGACAGACGATGCATAAAGCAAACACTAAATATACTGACACGATATCGTAGTGTAAATTAATCGGAGACGATGCAGAGAAAGCACCTACAACACCAGGACTTTTGCATTCCACCTGGAAACACCGACCACTCGTTTCTAACTGCCCCGTGCTGCTGAGGTTGCCTACAAACAAAACATTAGATCTTTCCATAGAGACATCACGGTCTGTTTTCTCCCACTACAAGATGACCTGGAAAAGTTACAGAACTATTTCAGTACTTTCGCCTCAACCAAGATACCGCTGCAGGCTTTTTTTGGTCTTAAAAATCTAGCCTGACAATTTCCAGCCCTGCTGCCCACTCACAACAAAATCCTCAAGATAAAAACCCTTGCTTCTTTATCACTTCATTATTCACTGCAGAAAAATGTCAGCGTGTTGCTCCAGGAGTCTGTTTTAGTGCCTTGTGTGAGACAATATGCTCAACTCATTGCACACACAGATAAGCACACACACACTCTTCTGCTTTGCACCCAGTTCATGAGCACTTATCTCCTCAGATCCCGAGATGTTTGATATTTAAAGATAGGCCAGCATCGCTTTATGAAAATATTAGCCACCTCTTTTCATAATAACACACAGGACTTCAATTACCCAAATCCGTCACGCAGCCATCTCGGAGTATATTGTGTTTGTTTTGAAGAGGTAAAAAGCAACATTTAAGTGACAGGCAGTTACTGTTGTCAGCCCACAGCTCTAAGCTCTGGGCAGGAAAAACAGCGGATATTTGAAAAGAAAGCTTGGTGCGAGCCAAGAGATGAAGGACAGAACAACAGAGCTCCCAGCACTTGGGAGATTTACCTCCCATCCCAAAGAAAAGCCCGCTGCAAACCCTCGAGCAAACACAGAATATTAGACAGCGAATTGCCACAGCCGCAGTTTAAGGCTTGGACCCAGACAGTACAGCCTTTAAAGAGTGACCAGTCCCAAATATTTATAAGTAGCTAGACAAAATGACAAATTCACCTAGCCCTGACATTTACTAAAGCATGTAATATACTCCAGTACATACGTAATATGCCAAAGTGAAGAAGAGACAACTTAATTCCTGGAGTTTGTGTGGAGGAGGGAGAAAGGTACTTAGTTTTTCCATCCAGTATTTATATTAAAGACAGGCAGCAGTATGAGAGTATATGACTCCTAACAGCTTTGTATTCTTTGTACTGAAGGAACTAGGGCTGTTTAGTCTGGGGAAAAGGAGGCTGAGGGGAGACCTTATTGCTCTCTTCCAAGATCTGAAAGGTGCTTACAGCAAGAGTGGGGTTAGTCTCTTCTCACTGGTGACAGGACAAGGGGAAGTGGCCTCAAGTTGTGCCAGAGTAAGTTTAGGTTGGATATCAGGAAACACTTCTTTACAGAAAGGGTTGTTAAGCACTGGAATGGGCTCCCCAGGGAGGTGGTTGAGTCACCATCCCTGGATGTGTTTAAAAACCATTTGGATGTGGTGCTCAGGGACATGATTTAGCAGAGGGTTGTTAGAGTTAGGGTAGTATGGTTAGGTTGTGGTTGGACTTGATGATCTTGAAGGTCTTTTCCAACCTGAGTGATTCTACGATTGTTCACAACGCAGTCCGTTTCTTCAGTAAGACCACCTTGGCCGTGGCTTCTCAACCATTTACAGCTTTATTGAAGAGAATGTAAAAGGCTAGAAAACCTTTTGGAAAGAGCTGTACGACCCTGGAAGCACAAATGTATTTTGCTTTGTAAAGATATAAAGACCACGGGCAGAGTAAACTCACATCTTGGCTTCTGAAGATGAATAAAGCGTCCTGCTAATATGAACAACACTGTGAAGTTAAGCTGCTCATGTGTCCAATAGAATAAATACTTTAATCTAAAGCAGATTTAATTTTCCATTCAATTTTCAAGTGAGGATATTCCAAACCAAGCTCTAAATAAAGTTCACTTTACTTTACTAAGTAAAATACTTTTACTAAGTATTTTAGAGGTTCAGATCTAAGAACAATTATGAGATGTTTCAATTTAAATACATAAAGCATATTAAAAGCAAATTAAAAAAATATATAAAACAAAACGCACACCAGACAGGGCTGGATTTCATAATCACTTACATCACTCAACCGGTTTCCCCCAACTAAGATGTAAAGATACGTCAATTTAGCTGAGGCAGCAGATTCAGTTCTTAGAGGTAACCTGAAGAGAATGACAGCACGCTCTGAGTGCTCTGCAACCCTCCTCTAGAGCACAAGGACAGCTGCACCAGGATAGACCAGCAGCCCAAGCATCCTCCATCTCACAGGCTGGTTAATAACAAAGCCCAGGGAAAAATGATAGCGGTAGAGCAAACACACAGTGATATTCTTCTGGCTTCCTGGTATAAACAGCCCAGAAATACCTTGAGCCTCAAGTTGTACCTTTGTGTTTTAAAGAAGCCCTCAGTCTATTTCTGTCTGGTGGCTCTGTCTAACCACTGCTCTAACCCAGGGAAACCAGGGGCATGCGTACCGCCCTAGAATGAACTCCGTGGTATAAGCATTCAGGCTTCATGAGTCTCACTTCTGTGCAATCCCAAACAAAAAGATGATGATGATGATTATTATTATTTTTGTCCTAAAGAGATATATTTCTATTGATGCTTAAAAGCATATACATAGTTAATATGTTTTATACCTAGACAAATATTGCTAACAAATTCCTCAAATAAGACAGTTTCTTATGTATAAATCTATGTATGGATATTTGTCATAAATTAGTAAATAATACACATCTCTTCCTAAACGTTGTACACAACAATTTCAAATATAACACACCAGCAACACATATTTTCCAGGAAGCCCAGGAGAGATGTAGGAACTTAAGCTCAGTGCAGATCTGAGGAACAGCAGCAGCACCCCTCAGACAGCCCCAGGCCACTCCCAGCCCACCACTTCGAACCCTGCAGGACTGCTTCCCTTACCCTGCCTGCCACACGGGGAATGCTCTGCTTCAAATAAAGTGATATATACAGCTACCGCTGGCCTTAGTCCAAATCCACAAAGAGGGTAAGCAGCCACAAACTGCAGCACACGCAGGTAAGCACAACTCCATCACCAGAGAGTCGAGGACAGTCTCACAGACGGGATTTTCAAGAAAGCCAACATAATGCACTGCAGTTCAGCCTATAGCATTGCTACCAGCAAATCAGTGCCAGAGACAAATGTGCTGGTAGCTCAGGATTGTTTGGTACTGTGAGGGTGATGAGACACTGGAACAGGCTGCCCAGGGAGGCTACAGATGCCCCCTCCCTGGAAGCATTCAAGGCCAGGCTGGATAGGGCTGTGAGCAACCAGGTCTAAGTAAAATTGTCCCTGCCTACAGCAGCAAGGTTGGAACCAGGTGATCTTAAGGGACCCCTCCAACCCAAATATTCTATGAAAGGCAGATCCCAGCTGCTCCAAGCCTTTCCTCTATGTAACACTGCAGACTGCAGACACACCCACCCCAAGGACAGGACTCCAGGTGCTCTCAGCAGTGGGTGCCGCTCTGCCCCCAGCCATGAGGCCCAGAGAAGTGCTGCATCCTGCAGTCCCACATCTAACTTTTAACACTGAGACAACAGTGTGGATATCAGTCTTAAAAAGAAAGCTAAAGTATTGCAAAAACAAAAGAGATGAACTCACGGTGACAACAAGCATGTTGGATTACACTGACGTATGGGAATCCCCTCACTCAGTGTGTTCCCATATCAAAAAAAAGGAAAAAAAAAAAAAAAAAAA
>JACDJE010000003.1:2137046-2195375 GCA_016647715.1 Pavo muticus
CTCCCCCGCCCCGCATCCAGCCCGCCCCACCTCGCCGGGGCTCCCGCCGGCGCCGCCATGGAGGCCGCCCCTCGGCGCACGCGCGGTGCCCAGCGGCGGGAGGGGCTCCGTGACGGCGCGTGGGCTGCTGGGGCCGCGGTGCCAACGGCAGCATGGCGCAGCTCACCGCAAGGTTCCGCACCGAAAACCCCAGGTGAGGCGCGGCCGGGCCGGGGAGGTGGTTGCAGGATGGCCCCACGCGGGGCCGCTAACGGCGCCGTGTGCCCGCAGGTTCGTCGTAGAGGACGTTCCCTTCTCCGTGCCCGCGGCCTCAGAGACCGCCGACCTCAGCCACCTCATCAACAAGCTGCTGGCGGCGCGCGGCGGTAGGTGCCGTGGGAGGCGGGAGGAGCCCGGCCCAGAGGAGCTCGGGACTCAGCGCGGGGCCCCTCGCCCGTCCTGAACGGGAACGCTCTCTGCTTTGTTTCAGCGGACCACAAATATGTGGAGTTCGACTTCCTCATCCAGGGCCAGTTCCTGCGCGTGCCGCTGGTCACGCACATGGAGTTGGAGAATATCTCCACGGTGAGGCCGCTCCCCGTGCACAGCTGCCGGGGGGACTGCGGAACGCGCTCAGCTTTTCTGCTTTTCTGCCTGACCCAGAAGTCCCCCCAAGTTTAAACTCATTCTGAACTGTAAAATAACGACAGAGTGCGAGACTAGTAGCTCTGGACAATGGAACACCATTATCCAATCTCTTATCTCTGTACCATACTTTAAGTTCATCATTCATGCGTGTTAAGACCCCTGCAATAGCAGTTACGTTGAGGGCAAAGGGTAAAGTTAGCATCACCTCTAGAAAGCCATGCCTTGTGAATTATATTTTAGACATCAGTTTTAAAATGGTAGATACAGAAGAGGAACACGATGACAGTGAAAATAATAGCTTTTGCTGTAAGCAAATTACGGTTAATAGCAAGCTACAGCTATGGAAAGCAACATCACTCACCTGACAACTGCAGTTCTACTAATCCAGAATTCTTGATGCTAAGATCTCTGCCCAAAAACTTGTATATGTTCACCACACTACAATTAAGAATGATTGTTATTAAGAAAAATAAAAGCATACTAAATAAATATTTTGTTTGTGAGCTCAGGAAGAAGTGGTGGAAATAGAGTATGTGGAGAAATACATGGCCCCGCAGCCCGAGGAGTGCATCTTCCATGATGACTGGATCAGCTCTGTTCAAGCCACTGAAGAATGGTACCACACTAAACCAGTTCTGCGATTTTTCTTTCTTACTCCTGATGTGCGCACAGGACTCCATGGTTGTTACATGAAGTGCTATTCTGTCTCTTTACTAAACTGTTGTATTTTTCTCCTTGCTCTGTTTTTGACTCGATTTATCTTTTTAACCTAGCAAGTCCGTCAGCTGCTTGCTTTTGTAAGCACTGTATAGTTTTAACACCTCAGAACTTGTGTTTAAGCACAGTTCAGAACAGCACAGAACAAGACAAGTATTTCAACATAGGACTCTTACTAGAAATGGGTAATACAAATGCTGTTTACCATCTCTGAAAGGTTTCTGTATCTATTTTAAATCTTAAATCCTTTTGACTTCAAATGTGATGGGTGTACAGCAGCAAACACAGCTGCGTAGCTTTGTGCAGGGCTTTTCTTTAAAGCACATAATTGTCCTTAAGTACTGTATTTTAAAATTAATTTTCCAATCAACTAGCCCACTAATATATGGCTTGAAAATGCTCCAAGATCCACCTGTTAACACACTATGAACAATAACATTTCGTACATCATTTAAAAGGTAATTTAAGTCTCGCCTACCAGAATATGCAGTACTACCATTGCTATTCTTTGTCCTGTACTAATAGCTTTGCACCTACAGGCTTTAACAAAGCCATTTCAGGTAACCAGATACTATGTTCATATTCTTCTGAATTTCTGGTTTCATGGAAACATTGTTGCCTTCAAAGATAACAACGTTAAATTTGTGTCTTGCAGGATACTAACTGGCTGCTATGATCAGACTGCTCGAATTTGGTCTTTGGAAGGAAAATCCATCATGACAATAGCTGGGCATACAGAAGTAGTGAAGGATGTGGCATGGGTGAAGCAAGGTCAGTATATATATTGCAAGAGCAGTAATAGTCCAATTTATCGGGAGAGAAATGTCAGCATTCCTCAATCATGAGTACTCAGTAATCACAGAATGAATGGTTAAGGTCCAACTGCCCTATGCAAGCAGCAACACCTAGAACAGGTTGCCTACAACCACGTCCAGAAGTCAAGATATTAAATTATGTCAGCCTCTGTCAGTTGTTTTCTTTTAAACCAAGTAATGGCGCCATTAAGACAGCCCATGAACAGTAATAAATGTAGTAGTTTAATGTGCACATTGTCTATCACCCTTCCAGACTCATTTGTTTTAGTTTTACTTGCAGGGTAACATGATGTGAACCAAGATGTGTTTACATCACGTTACTGGTAGATAGGGTTTCTATCTACTATTTCTTCAACTAGAACAATTCCTATAAATATTTCGGAAAGCAGAGTTTAGGGCGAACATGCCTTCTTTCTTCCTCAGATAGTTTATCCTGCCTGTTAATCAGTGCATCTATGGACCAAACTGTCCTCCTCTGGGAGTGGAACGTGGAGAAGAACAAAGTAAAAGCCCTTCACTGCTGCAGAGGACATGCTGGGAGTGTAGACTCTGTGGCAGTTGATTGCACAAGGACCAAAGTGAGTGACTCCTTGAAGAAAATCTTTGGATTTAGGATGTTAGCAACCTGTAACTCAAAATAAACTTTTTTTTCCTGTCTAGTGATAGTCATCATATTATTGCGACTGACATAGATAAATTTCCATTCCTGTTAGAAATGGCTAGTAAAAAAATCTAGGAGTGCTACACGAACACTAGGTCGTCTTTTCAAATAAAGCTTCAAATACTTACTCCAGTACCACAAAAAGCTGAAAGTGACTTTAAATAGCACAAGCTAGTGCTGCTTTTGATTTCTGAGAGTGAAGTTGAATGTTTACTTTTAAGGAAACCTTGCATTTTACGCATATGAATATGGATTATAATGAACTATTTTCAAATTCTGCCTAAATTACAACAGTAATTTTGGATCAGAAGAAGTATTTCTAGAGCAGCACTCAGAAAAAGCTCATGGTGGAAGAGGTACTTTCTCTTTATGCAGGACTTGAGCACTTAGAAGCATTCATACCAAAGGTAGAGTTGCCTCTCTCATCTTGACTCTATCAGACAGGTTGAAAAATAAATTACTGGTGATAAGAAAAGAGATATTTTATAGATACTCTTCCTGCAAAGGTAGGAAAGAGTAATTTGATCTGTACCTTTTTTTTTTTGTCCCATTTGAGGAGCCCAGTACTGTTCGTTATGTATTACAATCCATTGGTTAATTTTTCAAGGAGGAACTGTACTTGGTACGGCTTGCAAGGTCTGACAGGAACAACTGTTAACAAAACATTTCTGTTTGTTCAGTTCTGCAGTGGATCTTGGGATAAGATGCTAAAGATTTGGTCTGCAGGTAAGTCCAAGCTGAGATTCTTGGCCACGTTCAGAACCGTGCTTGCGAAAACCTGAATGATGGATACCGGAATACCTTTTTCTTTAAGAAAATTTGATATCTATTAATAAAAGCAAATTCTAACTTTTTTTTTTTTTTTTTGCAATAGCTTTGCAAAACTGTAAATAAGATATCTTAAGTTACTGTTTTGGTTGGTAACAGTTGCAGGCATGGCTTTGATCTGCCTGCTGCTGTTTATTTAGAACACAGAACTTTGTGTCTGTTTCATTTATTTTTAGTGGGTTTATATAAACATGCAGGTTGGAGTATAGACTGTAAAGCAAAGACCTGTGGGTTATTTTTCTGGTCTATCAACACCATAGTATGGAGCAAAGTAAGATGGTCAGGTCTTTTCTAGTAATGTAATTTTTGTAATGTAACTAATTTTTTTCATTTGAATGTTTTTTACTGTTACAAGACATGTTCTTCTGGTTTAGGAGTATTTATGTGGGTACCATTTCTGAAGGAAAGATTGTGTTTACCACACACTTGAATTACTGTTGGTATTTTCCATCTGGAAGGATGGTCTTAAAAATTCTGTTGGAACATCAGAAACCTCTAGATTAAGTCTGACTGTCTTCTGTCATAGTCCCTACAGATGAAGAGGATGAAATGGAAGAAGCAGCTAACAGACCACGGAAGAAGCAGAAAACGGAACAGTTGGGACTAACAAGGGTAAGATGAGCTTCAGGCTTGTAGGAGATTTTGAAGTGCAGCCCTAGAATATAATTTCTCTTTGTTAATAGTTACCATACAAGAAAAAAAATCTTTGGTGATATGTCTGAGGTAGATCAGACACACTTTTATTTACTAAAAGATAGAGGTGTAAATTACGCTCAATCTAATCTCACTTTTAAATCCTAGACTCCCCTGGCAACCCTCTCTGGCCACACAGAAGCCATCTCTTCTGTGCTGTGGTCAGATGCTGAAGAAATTTGCAGCGCATCGTGGGACCACACCATTAAGTTCTGGGATGCTGAGACTGGGGGTCTCAAATCAACTTTGGTGAGATTGCTGTACTTCTTATGTTCAACTGATGTCCGGCTTAAACAAAAATAACCGTGCAAAACCAACCAGTAGCTCCTCTTTTAAAGGTTTTGGGTTTTTTTTTGACAGACAGGAAACAAGGTGTTTAATTCAGTTTCTTACTCACCACTGTGTCGACGTCTAGCATCTGGGAGCACTGACAGACATATTAGACTCTGGGATCCTCGCGGCAAAGGTGAGATGATAAACGTGCATGTTCATGAAGGTATTTTTCCCAAAGCATCTCAAAACTTGCCTTGTCACGCCTCTGCTAGAAATAAGCCATTTGGGAGCTTTTATTAAATACAAACATTTCTTCTATTTTCTGTAACTCAGTGCAAGACTAAATTGATTTCTCATCAAGTAATTTAGAAAACTACTTCAGCTTGTTTTCACTTTTTTTAAAAGACAAATAAAAAACCCTAATAACATATATTCAACTGTGTAGTTGTAAAGCTGAACTGTTTTAATTTACTTTATTTAAGGACTCAGTCCCTCTGTTTAAGCTGCCACGCTCAAGTTGGTGGGACAGTTATCTAAGTGAAATAGCAGTCACTTTGTTACACTACTGTGGTGCCTTCTTACACAGGACTGCTAATCACTTAGAACTAAGCCAACTGGATTTACTTCATAGACATGTTTAGTTATTCAGCTTCTATAAATCCAGTCAAGATTTCAGTTGTATTATCCTCTTATTTGTTAATAATAAAAACTTTTTTTTCTATTTTTCCAAGACTGTTTGAAAAGCGAGTTTAGTGAAATACATTTTTTTAAATTCCTTTTACCAGAACTAGCGTGACTCGCTTTTTCTTTTTGTGCTCACTTTGATTTCTAAGGTAACAATTGCAGACTACTGGGGACAGACACCTCAAACACAGATGCGTTGCTGGCTGAATTTTGTATGCATCTTAAAGGGGCCAGTTACAGTTGACATTGGCTGTAGCTTTTTTTTTTTTTTTTCCTGTCCAGATGGCTCCTTGGTTCTCCTGTCTCTGACTTCTCACACAGGCTGGGTGACATCTGTGAAGTGGTCACCCACCCACGAGCATCAGCTGATCTCTGGTTCTCTGGACAACATTGTGAAGCTGTGGGACACAAGAAGGTAAAATAAACACACGTTCCATGCTAGTCAAAGGCATGTGAGCTTACAGTGTCAATTCGCCTAGCGAAATCACAAAGTAAGTGTTAGAAATTCACTGGGAACTCCTTGGTGATTGTAGAAATCTGCTAGGATTCAGGAGTCAGGCACATAATGAAGAAAAATATTTGTAATCTATTTGAGGACCTGTGGCTTAATCATGAGAGCTGTGGTGTTCCAACACAGGACATCACTGATATTAAGAACAGCATTGACTGAGAAGCACAAGGCAGGAACCCTAAAGTTGCTATTGGGATTAAGAACAGCAGGTCTGCTACACATTCCTCTGCTATAAGGAACAAAACGTGCTATTTCTAAAGAATGACCCTAACATAACTACACTTCACTTGCTACGCTTTTGTGCTTTTCATACAAATTTCAAAGAATGAAATGGTCTGCATTCAGGAAACTTAAATATATTTTTCTGGGGAAAAATGAAGTACAGTCAAACAGTATCCACATGGAAGAAAAACCTTCATTAACCTTCTGTCTCAAAGTAGTTTTCAAGCAGGTGAAAAATACTGCTGCTTTTCTCTTTGGGGATGTAAGAGTTTAAAACTGAAGCGATCAGCTATGGAGAATGCAGTGGAAAGTGTTATCCACAAATAGTGGATATCTGTACATTGTTAAAGAGTTTAACTGCTCCCATAATTTCAAACACGTGACTGTATATACCTGTGTTTCACCAGTTGCAAAGCTCCTCTGTATGACTTGGCTGCTCATGAAGATAAGGTGTTGTGCGTGGACTGGACAGAAGCAGGGGTAAGAATCTGAAGAGCAAGTTACTCCATTTAAGTATTGAGGTTAGGAAATGGGCTAAAAGCAGTATTGCTTATGGTATACAGTATGCTTAATGGCAGAAGAGAGGAAGGAGTAAGTTTTAGTTGTTGCTTTGGTTGATATTGGGTAAAAAAGGTGTTACTGTCATTGCACTGCAGTGCTTTCCCCGTACAACTGTGAAAGGAGGTAGGATGGGAATTTAAGCTCTGTAGCACTAAGTGGGCATTATAATCATGTTCCACATGGGGAGAGAAATGAGAACAGCAGCACATCTCTGAGAAAATACGTGTTCCAAGGTACCATTTACTGCCACAGAGACTAAAGCAGCAGCAAGAATTGAGACATTAGGCATGGCAATGCAAGTAGAAGGGGAACTTTGTAACCCTCTATAGCAAGCTGTTCTGCTACTGTAATGATACAAACATGCAAAGTGTTTTTATTCTTTTATGCAAAGATTAAAACTCTCAATGTGGCTCCTGTTAGAAAACAGGAAAGGCAGGAAGAGCTTTAGAAGTTTTCCACAAAAACTTGTAATTTTCGGAGGAGAGCCAGAGACAAAATTGCTCCCATGCTTGGATTCTGAGTTTTCATCATACATTAACAGTTCATTATTTATCATTTCTGTTCACGTCTTAAAGGAGAGAAAAATGAGAATTTTTAACATTTGTTAGAGAATTTTGCATAGTTCTGATATTGACTACAATTTTCTTTTTCTGTCATCAGTTGCTATTGAGTGGAGGTGCAGACAACAAACTGTATTGCTACAGATACCCAGCCACAGCCTCTGATGTTGGAGCATGAAGGTCAACAGCTAGAAGAGTTGTTTGATTTTTTTTATTTTAAACGTTGCAGTAGTCACTCTCTGTTAACATCCATACACGTGCAACATTTGAATGAAGACTTCCAGTTCAGAGAGCAGTTGTTCCTACTTTTTGTACTGGTAACCTGTATCTGTATTTATAAGAGCAGAACAACAGCCAGCAGCTTCACACATGCTTACCGTGAAACAGCAGAGGGTGTTTCTTCCCCTTTTGACGACTTTGTATTTAAATCCTTCAAATGGCTATTTGAATGCCCTCTTATTAACAGTAAAATGTTATTGACACTTAGAGAAAAATGACTGGACTAAATTATTATTATTATTATTATTTTTTGCATTCACCAGCATTCCCTTTTAAAAAAATAAAGCTTTTATCTAAGTTCATTGTTTCAGTGCCTCATTTGAAATAAAAGTCAGACTTTCAGTAGGGTCACTGGCAGTTCTTAAGATTAGTTCTTTCACTAACAAACCCAGTCTACTTTTTAGGATAAGACTTCGCATGCTCGCAGTGTGCATGTAGATGGCTAAACAAAATCTGAACTAGCTTTACACTACTAGGTTATTGTAGAACAGACAAGTTAATTTCAGTTAATTATTGGTGTGAAATGCATACGAAAATAAAAATCAAAACATTAGTTGAATAAAGTCAGCCATTTGTTTATAACTAACTTGTGTCTAAGCTACTATCAATATGGTTTAAAATCTGAGCCTGTAATGCACTCTGAGAATGATGTGGTATTTTCTAATGTCTAAAATCTACATCAGAACGGCGAAACTGCTTTTTACACTCTGTGCATGAGCAGAACTCTGTCTTACAGATAACATTTCAAGGATAAATAGGACAAATGCAACTGTTACTTATTACAAATAAATATTTTAAGACGATTAAGCAACCAACCCATTTGAAAAAACTAGGATGTAAAACTCAGTATTCCATTTTAAGTGCCCTTTCTAAGTTAAATTTGAGAGTATGCAAGATAGAACTACTTTAGAAAAATAAAGTTAATAACTCTTTGAGGAGAACAGCATAGACTGGCCAAAGGCTGCAGTAATTGGTTTTATGGATAGAGCAACTTGTCTGTCTCAAATCATTTTGGCTTTCTCAAACATAAACCTTCAGTACATCCAGGAGATATGTAGATTTTGTTCATACTCATGAATCTTTTAGTAAGAAATTCCACTTAATTAATGGTATAGTAACTTCCTTCAATACAGTAGGATGAAGCTGGCACAGGATCTACTGCCAGACTACACAACTCATGACCATATGACTGAATTAGATACTTGTTTGTGAAGACTGCCCTGAAAATTTCACAACTTTCCGTTCACAGAAACAACCTACTTAGTAGTACTTTTCCCTTCCTTCCTCCCTTTCAACATAAAAATCCTGCCATAAAACTATTGTTGAAGTAATTGGCCCTGATACATTAGAAAGTCATGATTTCATATGGGAAAAATCATCAACAAATTCCTATAAGAAATAAACGGAAAAATCTTACAACACAGCACAGCACTTCATTATTTAGTCATCAACTGAATAAAAAATAAAATTCAGCCCTAGAGTTAATTGATTGCATTGATCCTCTGCTAAACTGAAAAACAGTTCGATTTTCATCTTTTATAAATAAGATCACTCAAGTCATCTTTGAAACAGAGCTCTAAGTCAAATGGCTTATATTTTGAACTTAGCCTAAGCAGAAGTTCTAAAGAGTCAAAACTAAACCCATTTTATAATGTAAAATTAAGTTTTGCATGTTTCTTTAGCTGATCTCACAGCTTGAACACTTCAGTTACTAAACTGCAGCCTGACACCATTTTTTGTTTAACCTTTGTTTAAGCATGTTTTCTTGGCCAATGCATGAGGCTGTTAGTTATGCAAATGACAAGGAGACTCCATGCAATTTGTTTTTTTTTTTAATTTCCAGCAAGTATTGAGAATATGGTGCTACCAGACTTAACAAGAAGCAGTAAAGACAGCTCAAAAATACAGGTATATCAAGTTTCTGCAACCATCTTGACTGGAGACAGTTATTCTAGCATTTGTGCATTTTAAATACTTAAAATCAAATTGCTTTTCTTCAACAAAGATCACTTCCCAGCTTTTTGGATAACTTTCCTAACCTGCTACCATATTTGAGAGCTTACCTATATTGGAAACACAATTCTTTTGACACAGTTTTAATTTCCTTTTTCTAACCCAGGGAGCCACCAGGCTCCTGCCCCCTCAGCTCACGTCATCAACACCTCTCCCTCCACTCATACATAAAACGCACTGAGCAAAGATATGCACTTCTCTTTCAACTTTGTTTTTAGTTACTAGTGGTGGTGAGGGCTTTCCTTAATGAAAATAATCTCATTTGAAGTTTCAATCAGTTTTGTGCAGGTTGATAAACTTTCAATATAAACTGCATACTTCGCTGGATTTCAGCACACTTATGTTAGGAGACATTTAATTATATATACTTAAAATGGTTGCTACAATATAAAGAAAAATATTTCAGAGCAGGGAAGGAATAGTATGTTTAGATAAAGGAATATACTACATATTCACATTTAGTAGGGTTAGTTATTGTTTACCTGTAAGTTTTTGCTAAGTACCTTTTGAGAATGCGAAGTCATAGCAGGTTGTCCTGTCCCCATTTACACCTCTGTTAAATAGCTTCCTTAACTGGATAACTGGAGAGAAATACTAAACATCCTTTTCTGAAAGGGAAAGCTAGAAGCTGTCCTTGATTTCTGTCCAAATACCCAGGTCAGCAGAACGGTAACACTGTTGGTTTAGCACAGCAGCCAGCCAAAGGTTCAGCTTTGCTGGCAGCTGACTCCTGCTTGGCCAGCTCAGGCGAGAGAAGCCACACACACGCAAAGAGCTCTGCAGACTTGGTTAGGCAGCAGGAGACTTTCGGCATGTAATATAAGCAATGAAATTTCTTTGAATGTTTGTAAGAACATCCTAATATGAATTAACATTTGGCAAAATCTGTATGGAAAAATACAATATGCCCATTTTAATTACAGCAGAACACTCCATCAAGCTAAGTCACCAATCCAAAAAGCCCTTTCTCCTCGTGCTGTTGTCTACGACTTATAAGTGTAATGGACAGAAGTTCTGATCTTCAGTCAGAACACAGCTGCTGTAAACTACATGCAACAGACAGTTGAGATCACTTGGAGGATCACTGGGGGAATGCTCATTGACTTAACTGTTCTCCTTTAGCTGTATTGTCTAATCACCTGTCTCAGTTATTGAAAAGCAATGCAGTTTGTTACTTCAACACACACTCATCCCATGGATTTCTGCATACAGTGCAAAAGACCAGCTGTTGGTCAGCAAAATGCAGCAGAAATAATGGAAACTGAAACAAGCTCACCAAAGAATGAAGATGAATGTATGGCATCATCTGACACAAGGTTGAATGATAAACTGGAGGTAAACCCAAGCATCTGTAAGTTGAGTCCAAAGGAATTTAAGTGTAGAAGATGAACATACGGAAATGGCATTTTTTCTGTCACTAGCTAATAATTATTAACAACTGTACAGTCTCCATCACTTTTGTTATTTAAAAAGCCAAAACCTGGTATCTAGTGTTGGGATTGCATTATTGGATTTTGAGTTTATTCAACATCAAAGAGAAGTTATTCTTCACTCTTAATGGTGTCATTGCCCTGCCTGTGCATTGATTTCTGCATACACTTAACTTCTGGGGCTACAGTTACCAGTTTCAAGTTTCTGCCAGACAGATCAACAACTTATGTGATGGGGCTTACTTAGGGGCTGAGGGCTACACTCTCTTCTTAAAATACATAGAGCGCTGAAGGCTGCAGGGTGTCATAAATACGCCAGTTTGTGTGATTTCAAATCTGAAGGCTCATTGCTCATCAAACAGTGGACGTGGACACCCAGAGGCATCTGCTGAAAATGTGCTCTTTGAACAAAAGCCTGGGACGTGCAGCATACTTGTGCCTTAGTGGGAAGAGTTATTCATACTCCGATGCATTCTGGATTCACAATAAACATCTGCTTCCTGATCTCCCTGATAAAGTAAATACAGTAACTTCTTTTTTTATTATTTTAGAAGCACAAATTTCCATCCCTTGCATCCTTTCTCTTGGTTTTGCATCAACTTCAGCCTGAATCTTTAAAGTTTTATATGAATTTGGGAACTGTTTATGATAATAATTTAAAGAAAATCAATCTATATAGATCTGACATAAATTTATGAGTACCATCAGGGACCAAAACCTCCTGTGAGACCAGAGCAGTCTTTGAATCCTCTACGGTCAGTTTCATATGAGGAATCTTATGTTTCAGCAGATCTTGAATTATTAGTTCATTATTTTGGAGGAATTCATTTGTACACACTCTGAAGTTTTGGAATTTGCTGACAGTAGGTTAATACTTGATGGAGAGACAAAGCACAGTGGTTGATGTTACACAAAAGATGTTTCTTGCATCAACATGCAAGCAGTCCTCTTGCAGACCTATTCTTGGCTTATAAAGGATTTTGCCACTAAAGCCAGTTTAAGAAATTACTCCTCAATAGATGGTCTCTCTTGCCTCACAGAAAACTGCACTATGGTCAGCAGTTACCTACTGCAGTTAAAATACCAACAATTACATGGTTCTGAGACCTAAGCAGCACAGATCGAAACAGATTCTGATTTCAGCTACACCACTGTAGTCCTAGAGAACAAGTTAGGATAGTGAGGCTTATCAAAACCAACGGGCTTCTGGATTCACAGAGGACTATCCAAATGTAATTTATAATAATTAATTTGATCTTGTATCTTGATGCAGCTGAAAACTGAGTGTCAGAACTAGCTAAAAAAAATAAATAAATAAATCAATGCCACATTTCGTTAAGGCCATTCTGAAAAAAGATCAGCTTTGTTTTCATAGTAACTAAGCTTTGGAGTAGAATGGTGATGGGGAGGAGATGATGATTTTCTCTCCTTCTAACACCATCTATCTAAACAGGGGAAACAACAGACGTTTAGTGTGAAAAGTACTGCCCAAGATGCTGGCACCATGGAGTTCAGCATGAGCTCACCAAGGATGAGCATAGAAAGGGACTACAATTTCCCTATTTCTGTTTCACTATTGTCTGATCTGCTGGGATTGAAATGTACAAATCTAGAGTGTCTTGTTTAAAAGAAGCCATATATATACATTTATATATATATATTTTTTATTTTTTTTTCAAGGAGAGCAGTTTAGAATCCATACATCATCCCACAATGCATCTTTATGAATCCTTGAGGTATTTATAGTGTTGCTTGCTAGAGGTAAACACAGGATGATATAATACCAATTTTAGCTGATCAGATCATCGTTGCTGAGAATATAACACTATGTACCAGACAAATTTGTTTTAAGGAAAGAAAACAAAACTCTATTTCTAGTCTTGTCTCAGCTTGCTGCAGCATAGTATAGCAACTGAAAAATATTTTCACCTTTGGCACACATGAATTTTCTCTCTCCTATCTTGGCAGACGTGTTTAAAGCTAATCAATTTGCTTAGCTGGCTTCAGTATTGCTTTTATCCCTTCCTATTGATCTTCTCTAATTATTAGATTATGAGATTAATTAGATTATGAGATTCACCCGAGAGTGCTGAGGGAACTGGCGGAGGTGATAGCCGAGCCGCTTTCCATCATCTATCAGCGCTCCTTGTTGACTGGTGAAGTACCGGAAGACTGGAGGCTTGCCAATGTGACTCCCATCTACAAGAAGGGCTGTAAGGAGGACCCGGGGAACTACAGGCCTGTTAGCCTGACCTCGGTGCCAGGGAAGGTTATNCCAGCCTCACACACATCACTTATAATTACAAATGTTGTCCAAATATGAAGGCCTATTTATGAATTTTGCCAGTCTGAATGTGCTTGTTTTACCACCCCCAGTGTGCTCATGATAAAAATAGTCAATATGTTGGAATTGTCACATATTTTACTTTTCAATTACTTATTTTTATAATAATATCATAAGAAGAAAATAAGCTGGAGCTTTTATTAATGTTTCAGGCCAACTGGACTGTAATTGAAACTGGAAAAAAGACGATGTCAAGGGAAGGATCTCTTCCTCTGCTCAAAGGCTTTCAGTTCTTCAGTTGTTTCTCTGTTTTGGTTTGTTTTTGTTTTTTAAGTATTCCCTGTTCGCATTATATACACCACTGCTAATTCATTTGAAGGTATTCACAAGACGTGTTTGTATTTGGTACAAAGTAATTTGGAGGGACTTATGTCAGGAGCAATAGTTATCTTATCCCTGAAGAGAAAACCACTTTCCTAAACTATGATATAAGTAAAATAGCAGGTGTTGGTGATCAAGTGACAACAGAGAGCTCGAAACCCTTCTGTCTTCCCCATCAGCTAATGCTCTTCAGGCTGCATGCCTGATCTATTGCCTTCCCACACATCCTTTTCCTGTTCAGATTGGGTTTACATCAAACCCAGAGTGTTAATATAAACCCACCCAGAGGTAGATCAAATCCAACACTTTAGCCTGATGTGCTAGCACTTCACAAAGCCTTATGTAGGAGGGAGTGCCCAGGCAACATAAGCATTATCTGTTGTAATACACTCACAATCCATCATTGAACATTTTCAGTCAACAGATGGAAGGCAAGTTCAGTTCTACTGCTGTGCAGACATACACACTCCTTGCTATCAAAATCAGATCCTTCACCCACTTATCAATTCACCTATTCATACAGATCATATATTCACCCACATAGCTATTCATTATTACATTTTAATTCTATTTATACTTGGAACAATGAGAAATAATAAATAAAACAACCTGCATATACATTTACCCCTCATGATCCCAGAGTTTTACTTTGCTTCTTCACATAGAAAGTTAAGAGAAAATGGGCTTTTGCAGAGTTTGAGTGCATGTTAGGCCATGAGTGTGCCAATAGTTTCTTGTTATTGCTGCAAATAAAGTACTGCATTCATGGAACATGCATTGCTGGTACTTCTACACTTCAGGACACAGAATGGAAGAAAATCAATTTTATGTGCAAACTTCTTGCTCAGCACCTATTACTATAACAGATTCATAGTAATGCTGGTACATGGCTCTTGCCATGTGGGGTAAGAAGGGAATGAGGGGCAGCATGAGAGTGCTGATAACAACAAACATTGCAGTTTTAGTTTTAACTATTATATATATTTCCTTAGTCTCTTATCTTCATATTGGCCCTTGACTCAACTTGGGCAGCAACAACCAACGTATCAGCCCTAAAGCTCCATACCTGATACCATGCAGAGCAAGTCTTTGTGGAATAGAAAGAAGCATTGCTGCAGATGAAAGATAAAACCCAGGAGCTGTATCCTGACAATTGCAAGCAAATGGGGAATTCCAAAAAGTAGGTGTTCACTCTTCTATACTGCCTACAGTTCACAAAGTACTGGTTGCCAAGAAGTACTTCTGCAGTTCACCTGAAGATAAAAGATGTCACCTTAGTACGTTTTAGTTACCGCTTGCTATTCTGTCTCATGAGCAGGCTCAGCAAACAAAACAAAGAACCTCCTCCACACCTGGAGAACAATCTATCGTTCCCTATACTTGTTAGTAAAGCATAAAAATGAGCTTATCACCACAAACAAGTCAACATGTGAAAGAGGAAACACGGAAAAACTTTCCTGTCCTGTTTTGTGCCCAAAACACACTCCTCCAGGATGACGCTGATTATATTCAAAAGCATATAGAATTAAAATTCTGTAAAAGAACATGAATAAAAGTCAAAATTACATGCCTACTGATAGGGCACTGCACAAGATTACTTCTATATCTCCAAATTTTTCACATTTATAATTATTATTCAGTGTTTTTTTTTTTTTTTCTTCCAAGAGGAGGTCACTTTCCCTGGGACAGGAACAATCACCTTATTTGATTTACATAAGGGAAGAACATCTCATAGCAACAGAACACATCACAATTCTACAGATACCTGAGCTGGTTTTAATTTCTGGATTCCATATCAGAAACTGTTGCAGACAGTATACTCTATAATAAAAGACTGATCTTCTGCTACTACGTGTTTCCATTTCCATGGGTTTAGATACAGATGCAAGGAAGGGCTACCAAATATGAGTTTAAGATGCAGAAGGGCTATCTGTGGCTTTAAGTCAATAACAGAAACCTGTTGCCACATTCCCTGGCAATCTATCAGGGAACGTGACAACCAACTGTAGCACCAAGCCATTTCTGCTCACCTGCGTTCCCCAGTCTTCCATGTCTAGGCATGGTAGGTTCAGACCTCTTGCCTTAAGCAAGCTTCCTGACATTTAAGTATTTGTCTTTCTTCTGGAAGAACAACTCCATAACAGCACTCTTGCACTGTTCAGTTGTTCTTTTTGAAACAAGAACAGCAAATATAGCTATTTAAATATATCAGAAATTCTTTTGAATTTGAAAAACAAAATCTGAAATATTCTGAAAAACACAGCACAGAGAAAGACTGAGCCCTGTTTCTTGTCCTCTTCCAAGCAAGTAAAAAAATAGTATGCTCATTCACCTTGAATCTTCCAGTGTTCCTTCTACACAAAAACACAAACACAATTATCTGGACACAAGTACCATATGCTTAGTACCAACATTCTGGCATACCATCATCTTCCTGCAAAAATATAACCAGCCTGGTTTTACTCTCAAAGTAATTCTCAGTCTTAGGTCCTCCTCATAGGTGAATAGCTGCACAGGAGAGGTGACAGCCCCAAAACCAGCAACTGAGCAGCAGGGATACAGTTGGCACACGCAAAAAATTGGGTCTATTTTCACCCAAACCATGCCTGGGAGGAAGACAGAAAACAGTTTTGTTTTTATTCTTATTTCAATGGCAGCTGTCAGAAAGTTGCTCAGCAGTTAGGAATGTTGCAAACAGTCCCTTTGGAGCTGGGTTAGATGGAGAAAGCCAAAAGCACTAAGCATAGCTGTGTAACCATGGAGTAAAATTTACTGCACATTTAGAGATATAAAGATCTATATTGTCTGACATCTATAGCTCACTGTCAAGCCATGCAAGGAGGCTCTGAACTGCCTTTTTTTTTTTTTTTTTTATAGAACACAACCTGCTTTCACTATGTAACTGTGTAAGGTAGATATGGGTAAAACAACTCTAAAATTAAATCTGCCAGTCCTACTGGAGGGGAAGCTGCAATATTTGCAAGCCAACATAAATAATGATTTCTCATTCTACTTAAAGTTCAGGAAAAATATCCACATTTGCCAAATAAAAAAAAGAGAAAACTGATGGGAACGGAAAATGCTTTCTTGCTGAAAGAGGATATGACAAACAATGGAGACTCCAAGTCAAATCTCTCATTATCCTTTTTAAAGGAACTTTCCAACATTTGTGCAAGAATTGTATAACCTTTAGTAACCTTAACATTATTACTGCAAATACTTTGTCTTCTCACCTCTATGTAATTACGTCTTTAAGAAATAACAGTGCTACTGACTCACGCCATGCATACACATTTATTTGAGAATTTCTTCTGGCCTGCTGGCTTTAATTTTCAGTTCTTTTAGCAGTGTTTTTTCAACTCAGGGCTATTTTTATTTCTGGAATTATTCCAGAAGTTCAGAAGAGAGAAGTTCAAGGAAGAAACAATGCGCAGATAAACAAGCTTGATGATTCTCAGCTTTTAAGCACAGAAAAATAAGAAAAAAAAAAAAATCAGGAAACTATAAATGCTTTAAATACCTGTACTCAAATTACTTTTTGACATTTCTTGTTACTACTCTTCAGAAGAGAGGGCCCTGCGAGGATCCTCTTTATAGATGGAGCAGTTTCTTTCCGTGAGATCGGACTCAATTTATAGCCTATGGTTAATGTACACAGCAACACAAGGTATCATAGAAGTCATTACTCCTCACTCGCAGACCAGATGGTTTGAAAAACTCAACTGTAGCATACAGAAACATATTAACTAAGTAACATTTTCTACACAGAGTGCTGCAGGAGGGCCTGTTTTAGCCTGCTATAATATGAGTGGCACAACCTGAGAAGCCAGGATACCTTTTCAAGTGCCCTCCAGTCAGAAGCACCGGCCTTAAACTGTCGCAAAAGAGAAACAGCCAGCCAACTGTCACCTGACAGGCACACCTAACATTAGGATGGATCCAACTATGATTTAAAATGCCCCAACAGTGCTAAAGAGAACACAAACTTTGCTCTGTTCACCATGTAGCAATCAGCAAACTAGTTCTACACCACTTGCAGAATTAGTCAATTCAAAGCATGAAAAAATATCTTAAAGACCCCGGACTTTTCGAATGAGAACATGCACTCATTTAAGAAATGCGATCTGAAATCCAGTAGTACAACCAGACAAAAATTTCATAATGTTTAAGAAATAGATTTGCTTCCTTAAAGTAGGCCATGTTATAGTGTTCTGAGTAAGTTTACAGATAAAGACATTACATTCTACTGTCCTACTTCAATAATTATTATAATTTTCTAGGATAGAAAACAACTAAAGAACTATAGGAAGATAAGTAAAAATCTGCCACGTGTATAAACAATTAGAAAATTGAATGAATAGGACAAGTAGTAAATTCTCAGCTTTCCTAAGAGTACTCCAAGAGTCTGGACTTGTAACCAAATTATTGAACATACTTATTCATAATTTGCAGATGAGAATACAATGTGAAGAGCAAGTATTTGCAGACAGCAGGGCTATACTGCTTATTTTGGGCTTTAGATTTTTTTTTTCCTTTGTTCTTATTTTTAGAAGTCTGAGAAGCCGGAGAACATAGAAAAAACCATGAATAAGGGATGCTGCAGCATGCACAGGTGCAAGCCAGCACAGTCCAGAAAAAATTACTTAAGTGCCATTACAAGAAATCAACTCCAAGCGGGACACTTTTGAACCTGGAAAAGAGGACAGAAGTGTCCACAGTAATAGCCAAAATAAGTAGTTTTCCAGACATGCTCAGTTTCTCAGACTCTAACTCAAACTAGGTTTCATAAATTAAAATTAGTGACTGCTTTACAGCATTCTACTTGGGAAACACAAGCACTTGCATTATAGTAACCCATCTCAGAGACCACCTGACTTTCAGGTGCTATTGAAAACAAATAGACGTTCTGTCTGTTTTCCCCTGATCTGCTCTTTCTGCAGGGTCACGTGCTTCTACTGAAGAGAAAGATACCAGCATCTCTCAGGAGGAAGCAGCGGGAAGGGTGGGAATACCGATCACAGAACAGACGCACATCTTTACATTCAGAACGTAGATATGGTACTCCTTGCCAGACAGAATATTAAAAAGTCACACACAAAGACATTTTCACTGTGAAGAAATATGATAAGGAAAAATCTTAAATACATCAGGGGAGAAAACAGAATACACTTCTACATTTTCAGACTTACACAGTCTTTCAAACTCACTTCTAAGTGAAGTTAGCCTTCTTAGATGAACATAATACACTTACATCTATGTTTGCATATCAGTTTCCTACAAGATAGGAGTCTGGACTGCATACACACAAGTAATTATATTCAGAGCCTGAATTCTAAATGAACAGAACAAAGTTGCCTTTCCCTCCAGACCATTTATTTCATATCTGGGACAAATTCTTCTATGCAACAGTATAAATTGACTTATTGTATTCATACAGTGCTGTGATGGGGACAGTGCTATTCTTAATCATTTAATTAAAAAAATTAAAAATCTAAAAAAAAACCAAAACAGGAATAGAACAAATAAGGAATGCAAACCGTATTGCAAACTCTAAAATAGAGATACCTTTTGTTTTATTTTCCTCTTGAAGTTTCAAAAACGTATCTTATTTCTGGGCCCCTTGCCCCTTCTCTTTCCTTCAGTATTGGAAATACTACCCAAAATGAAAATACACTTAGGGTATTCCAATTCTTCAAGGTTGGAAGCCATCAGGGAAAAGCCTGGCCGTTTTCTCTGGCTTCCTAATTTTACAGTGTACTAAATATTTCAGGAGTATATGCAAAACATCATAGGTCCACAACTATTTTTTGTACAGAAAAACAAGTCTTAATTTCACCAAAAACAATAGCAAGATTCTCAGAGCAAAATGATTTACTCTAAAATTACTCTAACATTACTTAAGACAACCTTAAACCATCAAGTAAACACAATAATACATGCATCTTTCAGACTGTAAAAGCATGCTGAGAACTATTTAGTCAAAATATTTAGAAGTAAATTCAGTTGCTGCAGATGAGGAAGCTACTCAGTCGCTACACAGCCTGACACCCAAGTGTCACAGGGGACAGAGGCAGGGAACAATCTGCATCCCTCTGCTGCCTCAGCATCTGCGATTGCACTACTGACTAATGCAAACAGGAAATATCTGTGGACCACCCTCTCCTGCAGAAACAGAACTGCATCCTTTCAAACACTTCTCAAAAAAAACCAACTGTTGGATTCAGAATTTTATAACTCAGATGCAAACAGTTCAAATGTACATTTTTAAATACTCACCCAGGTTGCTTTTTCCTGGACTGTTACAGTACAAGAAAATGAGTCAAAAATAGGCACTGGATCTAGTAGCTCTGATACTGCAACATCTTAGGCTTGGAGTCCATCTGCAGCTCATAACTTCTCCAAAGCTAGACATACTGATCGCACCTGTGCAGCCTGTTACACATTCACTGCTTTCTGATCAGCTCTTTCCTTCACACAGCACTTCAGACTCATAATCAACATACAAGTCACTTCCGCATCAGTGCTGCAACTACGTTGTTCATAAGGAATATATGTTCTTCACATCTTTGCCTCACTATTCCAAGCAGTATTTTGCAGGTGATACACAAATGAGCCCTGGACAGGCAATGGCACTATTTCTGCTTTTGAATAGTTAACAAAAAAGAATTTAAGCACTTGAATCTCTTTGCAAAGTCCTTCTAAATTTCTTTTATATTGGTTTCCAGTAGATTCTGCTAGAAATTGGAACACCTCATCACCAGCAGGCCAAATATCCTACCCGTCAGAATAACCAAGGAAAAACCTTTCAAAATGGGACTTTATTAAAAGTATTAGACTTCTAGAACCACTACATGTCTTTACACAGCACCTACAGAATATGCTACAGGCGTTTCACTATTTCATGTGCATATATGCTTTACTTGTCACACAGAACATTAACAGACTGCAGCACAAAGAGCAAGAGGAAGTTCTTAAGATTTGCATCAAAGTTGGATTTCATCAGTAATACTTATAACTGCTTTGACATGTCCTTAATTCATATATATAAACCCTATATCTGTATACAATACCAGGGTTTCACTATGATTATTAAACCCACACGTTCTTCAGATACATGTGCATACATACACATAAATAAACTACAGGTAGAAGTCTCTATAGGTTTCACATACTGCTACATATCTCAGCACACACAAAGACTTGTCATTCTAACAGAATTTGGACAGCTTAAGGACAGCTTGTTCTCCACTGATAGGCATTCGCAAATGTCTATACAAAGCCAATTACCACAACTACCTTCACACCGAGCTGAGAACACAGGTTTGACCAGCCAGAGAAGGCGACAGCACAGTGCATACAACGCCCATCCACACAGAATGCAGCTGTGCTAGCCAAGCACTTCTCTCACGGGTACCCCTGGCCTTTGCATCTGACTGAGGGACAGAGAAAATGTTTAAGCAGGTTGCATTCTACACTGAATTATCTTTTTCCTTGTAAGAACTGCCAGTGTTTCTACTTCCACAGGTTCTTAATTCTAGAAGATCCATAACATACTTTAAATTGTATTCCATTTGTGAAGGAACTCTTTTCTCCCACTTCATTGCATACACCAATCCAAGTTAGGCCAGTACTTCTAGTTTGTTAAGAGACAGGAAAATACATCAGTTATTTATTTGCCTACAGAAATATCCTGAAGTCAACTTGAATAATATATTCTAAATACATCTAAAATATCTTATTAGATAAAAATAAGCATCTCATCTTTCTTTTTGTAGCTGTTTAGAATACAATTGAAGCTGTATCAGTACAGCTCAGTCTTCTTGCAGATCTGAATGTCCTTTCAAAGCCAGCTGTCACTGAATATTTCGAACTGCTTAATGCTTTGAGTTATCCAATAGGGAAATTTTTATGCTATTTTGTTGCAATGGTCCCTCAAAACAATCTGATTTCATTTTACGAAAATAGAAAGTGATTGAAATCCTACTTCAAACATACATTGTCATGTGATCTTCAAAGTGCTTAAGCTTCAAGGAGAACAGCATTAAACATCCTACTACAAACTTTAAGAGCTATTCAGTCTCTAACATTTAGAGACTGTTTAAAAGCTTGAACTCCAAGAAAATCCCCTAGGGCAAACAATGGACTCTTTTTTGTTTCCTGTTCAAGGAAACTGCATACTTTGGACTCGCACCTCTGAAACAGCTAAACTGTACTCAGGACATAACAGCAGATAAGATGATAGTGTCACTTCCTAACACTAAAGAAGCCATGACTTTCCACCCTTCACTGCACTTCAAAAGCTTCATAATTGTTCTGCTAGCTATCTGCAATTTCACAAGACTTTTTTTTGGGCAATAAATGCAAGACTGAGTACAGGTTCTGTACTCANTTAAACTTATGACACAGCATTCTGTGGGGCTGTGAAAGTAAGAGACAAAAACATGCTTAGTCATTTGTTTGCTAGGTGATACATGATATGCTTCTCATCCTTAAATGAGGAAACACAACACAGTATCATGAGTAAATAATTATTTCAAGTAATGCAACATTTTGAAGCCTCCAAAAGTCTCCAGAAAAAGATCAGAAAAACTTCCCTTTTATAGAATTCCTGGAAATGTTACCTCTCTAGCAATGCCTTCTTAAGCCCCAGAGCGCAAGCATTTAATTAGAACACCATCAACAAATATTGTATTTAATAATATGGCATAATATTCACATCACCTTCCTTTGTAACACATCTATATATCCCTTAGCATTTTTTCCATTTGTTCCATATGGAGTCTCACTTGGACATTCTTGACTTGCTTTTTAATTAGTTCCTTCCCCAGCCTCACACACATCACTTATAATTACAAATGTTGTCCAAATATGAAGGCCTATTTATGAATTTTGCCAGTCTGAATGTGCTTGTTTTACCACCCCCAGTGTGCTCATGATAAAAATAGTCAATATGTTGGAATTGTCACATATTTTACTTTTCAATTACTTATTTTTATAATAATATCATAAGAAGAAAATAAGCTGGAGCTTTTATTAATGTTTCAGGCCAACTGGACTGTAATTGAAACTGGAAAAAAGACGATGTCAAGGGAAGGATCTCTTCCTCTGCTCAAAGGCTTTCAGTTCTTCAGTTGTTTCTCTGTTTTGGTTTGTTTTTGTTTTTTAAGTATTCCCTGTTAGCATTATATACACCACTGCTAATTCATTTGAAGGTATTCAAAAGACGTGTTTGTATTTGGTACAAAGTAATTTGGAGGGACTTATGTCAGGAGCAATAGTTATCTTATCCCTGAAGAGAAAACCACTTTCCTAAACTATGATATAAGTAAAATAGCAGGTGTTGGTGATCAAGTGACAACAGAGAGCTCGAAACCCTTCTGTCTTCCCCATCAGCTAATGCTCTTCAGGCTGCATGCCTGATCTATTGCCTTCCCACACATCCTTTTCCTGTTCAGAATGGGTTTACATCAAACCCAGAGTGTTAATATAAACCCACCCAGAGGTAGATCAAATCCAACACTTTAGCCTGATGTGCTAGCACTTCACAAAGCCTTATGTAGGAGGGAGTGCCCAGGCAACATAAGCATTATCTGTTGTAATACACTCACAATCCATCATTGAACATTTTCAGTCAACAGATGGAAGGCAAGTTCAGTTCTACTGCTGTGCAGACATACACACTCCTTGCTATCAAAATCAGATCCTTCACCCACTTATCAATTCACCTATTCATACAGATCATATATTCACCCACATAGCTATTCATTATTACATTTTAATTCTATTTATACTTGGAACAATGAGAAATAATAAATAAAACAACCTGCATATACATTTACCCCTCATGATCCCAGAGTTTTACTTTGCTTCTTCACATAGAAAGTTAAGAGAAAATGGGCTTTTGCAGAGTTTGAGTGCATGTTAGGCCATGAGTGTGCCAATAGTTTCTTGTTATTGCTGCAAATAAAGTACTGCATTCATGGAACATGCATTGCTGGTACTTCTACACTTCAGGACACAGAATGGAAGAAAATCAATTTTATGTGCAAACTTCTTGCTCAGCACCTATTACTATAACAGATTCATAGTAATGCTGGTACATGGCTCTTGCCATGTGGGGTAAGAAGGGAATGAGGGGCAGCATGAGAGTGCTGATAACAACAAACATTGCAGTTTTAGTTTTAACTATTATATATATTTCCTTAGTCTCTTATCTTCATATTGGCCCTTGACTCAACTTGGGCAGCAACAACCAACGTATCAGCCCTAAAGCTCCATACCTGATACCATGCAGAGCAAGTCTTTGTGGAATAGAAAGAAGCATTGCTGCAGATGAAAGATAAAACCCAGGAGCTGTATCCTGACAATTGCAAGCAAATGGGGAATTCCAAAAAGTAGGTGTTCACTCTTCTATACTGCCTACAGTTCACAAAGAACTGGTTGCCAAGAAGTACTTCTGCAGTTCACCTGAAGATAAAAGATGTCACCTTAGTACATTTTAGTTACCGCTTGCTATTCTGTCTCATGAGCAGGCTCAGCAAACAAAACAAAGAACCTCCTCCACACCTGGAGAACAATCTATCGTTCCCTATACTTGTTAGTAAAGCATAAAAATGAGCTTATCACCACAAACAAGTCAACATGTGAAAGAGGAAACACGGAAAAACTTTCCTGTCCTGTTTTGTGCCCAAAACACACTCCTCCAGGATGACGCTGATTATATTCAAAAGCATATAGAATTAAAATTCTGTAAAAGAACATGAATAAAAGTCAAAATTACATGCCTACTGATAGGGCACTGCACAAGATTACTTCTATATNGAACACTGTGGTTAAAATCTTGATTTTTGCCAATGAAAAAAGAAATCCAAGCTGGATCAGAATGCAGCCCGTTAGTGAATTTGTGTTGTGCAAGATGACATTGACACAACATTGACCAAACTCTGCCTTGATTTGTAATTAACTTCTTGCAGCTGGAATAATAGCACTAGTCCCCTGAGCATTCAAGTAATCTTTAGGGCTGTGAGGAATTACACCATAGGATACAGTCTGAACATTTTAGCTTATGCAGACTAGCTGCTCTTATTTCAGATCCTGTTAGTTCTGACCCCAAAGCTACGGGTTTTAAAGGCTGTGCACAAAGCAAATAAGAAGGTAGGCAATATTGCTTTAAACAAACACAACTGAAAACACAACTGGCAAACTGTGATAATGTGATTAGCAGTATTTATTTGCTGTACAGAAGTCTCAGTTTAAGATTATAGACTCAAAGGTTGGAAGAGACCACTAAGGTAATATAGTCCAACTATCAGCCCATCACCACCATGTGCACTAAGCATGTCTCTCAGTGCCACATCTACAGTTTCCTTGAAAACCCCATTCTGTCACTTCTGAACTAGATTACCTACTGCTCTCAACCAATTTGGCTTAGGTTGTGGGTGGATATTGTTTTTTGGAGTTTGGCAGCTTTTACACACCTGTAGAAGAATGCTGCCATCCATCCTATTCTCTAGACATGCCCTTGCAGTTTTATTTAAAGAAAAGTGTTGAATTTCAGCAAACAGCTCCAGGATGCCAGAAATGCTGAAGACACAAACTTTCAACTTGCATCAAAAAACAATGAGAAGTTCATTTTCAAGGTGGAAAAAGGCAATTGTTCCACATGTCCTGCAGAAGCATTCTGCTAGCAACTTCTAAAAAGGAGATTAAATATGAACAACTTGGGAAAGATTGAGAATGGTCTAAGATCTCTTTTTTTTTTTTTTTTTTTTAAAAGTGTTCTATTTAAGCAGAAAACTGAAACAAAAACTTCACCTCCAGAGAAATAACTTGATTCTGACTGCTCAGATTATAGTTTCCCAGATGACATTAACTGTCTTTACTCTATCAGTTATGGATAATTTTGCCTGCAAACTATAAACAAAATCCTACCATAACTCTCCATCAACTCTATAAAGCATTGAACTCAGAACACGTCTTGCAGCTGAGTGTGGTTCTGTAAATGCTGTATATAGGAGCAATATTTTAACGCAGGATTTTGCAAAAGTCATGCAGAAGATGTGGGTAGGTCAGGTGTTAGTCTTTTTGTCAGTTTTCCAAAAGCACAGGGAATACAGATTCTCTTCTGCCTAACACACACTCAAGATGAATTCTGGCATGCTCCCTTGTTCTGCTCACAAAGAAGCCAAATTGCTTCTGACAGGTTCTTGGCAATACTAGACAAAGTATTTGCAGGTAGGCCAGTAATTATAGAATCACCAAGGTTGGAAGAGACCTGCAAGATCATCTAGTCCAACCATTTACCTATTGCCAATAGTTCTCTCTAAACCACGTCCCTCAACGCAACATCTAAACTTTCCTCGAACACCTCCAGGGTCAGTGACTCCAACACCTCCCTGGGCAGCCCATTCCAGTGCCTGACCACTCTTTCAGAAAAGCAGTATTTCCTAACATCCAGCCTGAATATCTCCCCTAGTGCAACTTGAGGCCACTTGCTCTAGTCCTATTGCTAGCTACACAAGAGAAGAGGCAGACCCCCAGCTCAATACAATCTCCCTTCAGGTAGTCCTATACAGAAAGAAGAATGACACTCACCCAACTGGTGAAGGAGCCCTCTGGCTGCACAGCACTCCTCCTCAAAAGCAGCCCAGGTCCAAGAGATACTCTCCCATCAGTGGCTGGCCCTTATATGAGCCCAGAGGACTCCACCTGCATCCATCCCTTCTGGTCAGCTGGGGAGCACAGGTGCAAACAATCTGCCTGTGCTCCCTGGGCCAGCCACACCCCTTTACCAGGTGCTCAATCACCAGTACAAGCCCTGACCTGTTCCCCTACACGCGTATTCACAGAAGTGAGTAAGACCTCCTGGTAGGAGATGAGGATACCTCTCTAATTGCCATATCAATCAATGATTAAATGTGTTCATATTGACCAGCTACACATATAGTGTCAGTAAGAATATCCACAATGTATTGTGTAACAAAATTTCTCAATGAACAGCTTAATCAGACCACATATGCACCCCAACTCAGAAGTGCAGAGATTGATAAAGTGTTCTGCTTTCCTTGCAGTAATTAGTTTTCACGCTAATACTGATTTCTTTTTCCTTTTCTATAAAAGCAATGTTACCACAGCATGAAAGCATTATTCATTACAGACAAGTTCCTGCATCACAAGCACCAGTCACAGGGCAGCTTTCAAGGACTCCCTCAAATACAAGTAAAGGAAACAGGGTTCTGTAAATGGAAAATGCAGGAGGCAGCAAATAAGGTTTGTTTGGCACAAGTAAAAATTGGGAAAAGGGTACACACAATGGCAATGAATCCATCCTATTTCAAGCGTGGGAGAATATCACCTGAATTATTTCCTCCACCATATTCTGTCATTAAGTTTACCTTGCACAGCACTGGACTCCATTCACGTATGGCTGCTCAGCAGAGCTTCTGTAAATCCCCTATTCAAAAGGAATACGTTAAGAGAGTAGCAACTTGCAAAAACTGAGGGAAAACCCAACATAAAGCAAAATGACAACAAGGCAATAGGACAAAACACAAGCAGCCTTAGTTTGTAACTTCTATACTAATTTGCTATACATTCAACCCTAACTCTAAAGGAAATATCTGAGGAAACCCTCCCAGCAGGCATTCTGCCTGGTTTTATCTCACTATGTAAATAAACAAAATGAACAGCTATTTAACCGAGGAACATAACTTCTTACAATGAAACCAGTGAATCACCAATTGAAGGATTGTCACTTCTCACCATGCAGAGTTACTCCTTTGTTTTCATAGATTATCTTCATCTCTTCTTAACATGTCTTGTAGTTTACCTGTATGCAATACATGGTGAGAAAAGAATTTCAAGTAAAAGACTTAAAGTGCATATTCTATTTAAACAGCTACGGCACTCAGAGTAAGTTCTGACACAAATCTTCAAGTTGTCAAAGCACACAAAACTTCACTACTAAAAACAACAACAAAAAAATTAGCCCATAGATGGAAGTGATGACTTTTTATTTTAGGCAAAAAATAAAATAAAAATCCCAAAAACATTCCACTATTGCAGTTTGTAAAAAGTTTTACTGTTTCTAGCGGAAACAGTTCACAATTCAGTACTCAAGATTTAAAACAACATTGTGCAAAATAGTACTGGCATAACTACACATAGCAAAGACTAGTGTAAATCAAGAATTCCATTGAAATGAGTAGAGCTGCTCCAGTTTTACACCAGTGTACATCATTTCAGAATAGGCCCTTTATGCATATCATCCCTGGAATTCCTCTTGCTTACAAAAATAGCCTTACATGCAACAAGTAACTGACCTGTACAACATACACAAGAAGACCTCCACAAGTTAATCACAGTGTAACAGAGGAAAACACATCAGCCAATTTCATACAAAGACCAATCTAATGGCAGCTTTGGACAGCCCTTAACTGTTACCGTCAAAAATTGCACGTTTCAATAAAGGAAAGAATAAAGCCAAGCAATATTCTTCAACTATTAATCTAATGAAAATTAGGGTGAATGAGTCCAAAGAGGGTTGTTTTGTTTCTGCTTTTCAGCTTACTAGATTTTCCAAAGAGTTCTATCAGAATAAATCTGTGTAAGAAACTTCTAGTGTTTTCAGGCCAAGTCCTCTTCTGCAATTCAGATAGACCTGTCAACACTATAAAGGTCTCCGTAGTCAAATACAAATCCCAGTGAGGAACTTCTAAGCAAAGACCATACCTAAGTACTTACTGATGACATGCAATGAATCGAGAAAAAAAACGAAGAGGACACCATTTACAGCTGGAGCATTCAGAAAGACTGTTGCAGTCCAGCTGACACAAGGGACTGGAATTTCACCAAACACTCGTGAATAGTTAACATTCTTTCCCAACTTAACAAGTAACACAACAGAGTCAAAACAATGCATCTAGACCATTCCTCGTATAAATAAATGTTCAATAGCAAGACTGACTCCCAGTGTTGTTGGACACTCAAATTCAAGAAAATATACAAGTACGTCTTGCAACGAACGGTCATTTTGTTTTCCTAAATATTCAGGTTAAGGAAAACAACTTCATCTGAACTCTTCAAACATAAAGAAATCAATTCTCCACAGTGCTTTTCATTCCCCAGTTTAAGGGAAGATGAGCTTTCTATTACCTTTCTAAGAGCTAAACTTTTTGTTTTAATACATCAACTTGCTTGAGACTAAGTCACCACAACAGCATTAGGCTCTGACACTTGATGAAGGGCACTTAAATTACAGAATCACATGGAAAAAAGCACAGTCCTGACATTCTCAAGTGTTTGGATGCTTGTATAGCAAGGATCTTTTTTTGCAGGTTATATTAATGGTACATTAATTTCATGAGAACAAGAATGACAAACAAGCTTTGCTTTGAAGATATTTGTATTAAAATTATGTATCAGTTCTGTATGAGTAAAGTTCCGAAAATCTGTCCATAAAAAAAGCTTATCTTTACCAAATACCAAATCATACAGTTTACAGAAGGAGGCCTACGCAAACTGTGTGTGCGTACACAATGAGACAATGGAAATTAAAATACCTAAGAAGTCACTCAGCAGCAACAATCTTTGTAACTACAAGTTACTTGTGTCTATGTATTCTCCTCATTCCCCTTTCAGAGTTTCATGGAGAAGCTGTCAGATATTCCGCAAGAAAACAGATTTCACTAGCAGTGAGTTACTGTAGAGACATTTCGGAAATGGGCAAGAGAGAATAGATCACGATTCAGCAAGAAATTACTGCCATACCAATGAATTCTATTAAACTACTTAAACAAAAAGAAGTTAGGCCTGAGGCAGAGGAAAGGTTAATGGATCTGACTTTTTTGCATTTCCACTCCCCACACTGTTCTTAATGTTGCATGCTCCTTGTTTCAAAAGTTGTCTTAGCAACAATTAACTCTGAGTATCAAGATCAGAAGTAGCAAGCTTTTTATATGGTAGGACAATGAATCTGCAAAGATATCTGCCAGTAGGTTTATGTTAATATTGAAAACATTTCCAGATATTACAGCAATAAAATGACGCAAGTACCTATTTTTAGAAGCATTTTTCTTCCCAAAAGGCTCAGACTTCAGTGTTCGTAAAAAAATCTTAAGCTCTCAATTTCAGTAAACTGCATCTTAGAACAACCAAAAGAAAATAGCCCTGAGAGTAAACATACTTTTTAACAGCTGATTCACGTAACGCAACAGCAAATGCAGCAAACGCTTACTTCCAAGTATGCTATATTTAATTCCCACTCCCTTTTTTCTCTCTCAAGATATGCACATGCAATCAAGAATTTCCTCCCAAGCTCTGTGTACTCAATCAATATTTTTTATTATTATTATTATTTTTATTTTTTTTTTTATACTTTTCCATGTACTTAAATTTTTTGCTACATGGTTATGGCACCAAGAAAAGAACAAATAGCTAAATCACGTTACAGTTTAACAAGAAGTCCTCTTCCTCATGCCTCAGATTTTCAAAATAAAGAAGTCTAACAGTCGTAGCCGCCAGCATAGACCTTCATTAAAACAACCACCTCCTTGTGAATTATGTGAAATTTACAACTGGAGGAACGCTAGTTAGCATATCTCAAAAGATCAAATGTCAGTGTTACTGAACACTGCTATAAGCCTTCAAGTAGGGCTAGAAGTGTAAAATATCAGGAAAACAGTATCAAGTGTGTCAAGTTGTATGTAAAAATAGACCTTTTACATATTTAAGCTACAAAGTAGGTAATCAAGGAACAGACTGGGCATATGCATAGTTAGGATTTGAAGAATGCCAAAAGAACTTGAAATCTTTCAGTATAACTGTGCTTGAGCCAAATGTTAACTCCTCATAAAACTGAGTATCTCAACTCTATACATAAATGAGTTTGTGGTTTTTTTTTTAAATTATTGTTATATACAACCTCAAAGCTATTCTTAAATTGATTTAAATACTTTACCTTGCAGCTCTGCTATGGCACAAGACAGCACATAGGAAGTTTAAGGCTAAGTTTTATATGTATACTTGTAAAAGCTGGTCTTGGAACAAGAGCTGTTATATTTTCTTAATTCTGAGTCCTTAGTGTGAATTCACGTTAAAGTAGAGCTGCCATAGCAATGAATAGTCCTGTACATTGAAAAAAAAAATAATTGAATGTCATCCAGAATCCAATTTGTTTTTATAAAAAGCAAACTCCTCATACATTTCTATTTGTATTTTTAACAGATCGGCTCCGTAATTTACACAGTACATTGTCCAATAATATACAATGCGAGCTACTGAAGAGATACTTGAGTACTAAAACAAGAGAAAAAAAGTTCCAGGTTAAGAAAGCTCACTTATTTGAGAGAATCACTCTGTGATTAAAACAAACATCAGAATGCAGTTTTGGTTAAATCAGTTAAGTCTCAAGGCCATAACAAAGGCTATTTGTTAACTTTAGCCCTTCGGTTCTTAACCATTTAGTTAAGATCTCCTGATAAAGCACTATGCATTTTGGCATTGATGGAGAAACTCTTTACATGCTGCTGCTACAGAAAAAAGTAGATTTACAAGAACTTCCTTCACTTGAATGATCCCATCTCTCATGAATCCAGCCATACCAGCTTTAAACAGCCTATCTAAAGCAGTACTTACTAGTCTTCAAATTTCACTGGAACTCTTTCAGAAGAAAATGACTAATACCACAAAGCCTCATTAACTGATCATAGCACACAAATTTGGTGCACAAAGTCCTCTCCTCTCCAACAACTTAGTGTAAATCAGAGCTGCCACTCAAAAACAGAGCTTTTTAGTCCCATCTGCATGATCCTATTTATTTTGATGGGAAAACGAATGGCATATTAAATTACGTTCATTTGCTAACTTAACAGATGCAGTATTTTCATACTTCCTGGAACATTTTTCATTTGCTGCACTTCTACATCATGTTTTAAAGAAGGGCTCAACATACACTCTAAATGCAGGACTTGTGCAGGCCACTGTGATTTATACTTACCTGCTCAGTGAAGTTTATTGCTATCAGACAGTTATGTATGTTGGATTTAGAGGAACAGTAAGCGTGCATCAGAACTACGACCATTATCTGCAAAGGTATGAAGATTATTTTCTTCTCCTAGTGAAATGTCTGCAACCAAATTCAGCATATTAAGCACTGAGCAAAGTTGGTATATTTACAGTACAATCTTTAGATAGATGTAACTAGGGAGGGATCTGAGACTGCAACTCAGCCAGGGAAGCAATGCATATGCAAGTCAGTAGGAATGACTCATGCTTAACAGACCAATATTCAGACCCACATAATATCCACAATTATATTAATTTGAAATGACTGAATTCACCTCTGTAAAAGAGGCTAAAAGGCAAACATTTTATAGGATGATATGACGTTGGCATTCAAGTCACTGCAGATTTTTGCACATATCTATACTGTATTTACTCAAATACATATAATGAACCCTAGGAACAAGAGAAACCTCATTGAAGTCCCTGAACAGCTTTCATTTGAAATGGCCCCTTCCCTTATAACTTCAAAAGGAACCATAAACTGCTGCAGAGGAGGACAGAAAAAGCGCCAAAAAATCCCGTTTTACACAGCAGCCTAAGTTGCCGGTCAAAAAGGGAGAACACATCTGCTGCAGTAAACTGCTGTGTAACAAATACCATGGCCGACAAATACCATGGCTGACAAGCCAACACATCCAACATACACAGAAAACACCACTATGACAAAAAGAGAAGAAATCATGCACAGGTATTTCAGTATCACATAGCCAGGGTCTACAATACAGTGAAGAGTCACATCAGAGCAGATTTTTGCCAAGAGTGATTAACAATTCATGCTGACTAACTCTGTAAGTAACCAAGCAAACCTGTAAGAGGTAAGTGGCACATTTTCTGGAATAATAGGGAACCAGAACATAACGTGTTTTTTCCCCACTCCTGTACATAAATTCCGTGCACAAATGGAACACTACCGGGACAAGTGCTTTAAAATACAATTCTCCAGCCAATAAACCATCACTGACAGCAGCCAGATGAAGGAAGGAGTTTTAAGAATGAGACTTACTGGAAGCACAAACTTATAATATCAATTTAAAAAAATACACTACTTATTAACACTGCTTTCTGGATACTCTACTGTTTTAAAATTTTCAATCACTTTAACTTATCTTACTTAGGGCTGAGGCTGTTCAGGAAGGTCACATTATTTGAGATTGCTTAAATACTTCAGCAATCCTTTGGTCCCAGCAGCTGTAAAACAGAGAAGTAAAATGAATCTTATCTTCTCTACTGTAAAAAAAAAAGAAAAAAGTGGTGGGGGGACATAGGGGAGAATTGTCACCAGAAAGAGTGTCTTTTAAACACTACCCACTACGCATCAGAAAAGGCAAGTCTTTGTTATAAAATACATGTTTTCATACAAAAGACATCTTGCAAAACCACTTGATTGCCCGTCCCCTCCGCAGGTTACAGTGGTAAAATGGGGTCAGCTGGTTGGTGTCGATATTTTTCTTTTAGTGGGAAAGAGTCAAAGGACACACAGTATCACAACAACTGGTCCTGTAAATGGCAGAGGATTACAACAGTCTTAGTTTTCATCAGTATTCAAAAAAAAAAAAAAAAAAGCAGGTGGTAAACGGAACTGAAGTCTTCATAAGCAGGAAGTGCAATAGAGCATCAGCTGCTGCATCATCCTGAATTTCTCAATGTGGTACCAAACTGTCAATTATACAAACAGTTCAATCATGACAGTGCCATAAGTAGTTAAAACAATGCAAATAGCGTGATCAGAAAGATCCAGTCAACTGGTTCCAATTTTTCCCCAGTAGTTGCCCAGAAAAATGTCAAGACACTAGATCTATCCTTCAGCTTCCTCAATACGTCCCGATTGCTGGAGTATAGAGGTCTGTGGTAATACTGTACTTGTTCCACGAGAGATCCTGTCTTGATCTGTGTTCGCAGACAACGAAGCCATAGAAATGGGCTGTAACAAACTGGGTGTCATGCCAGATGAAACAGTCAGGCTGTGTGTCGTACCCTTCAGCGTAAGATCCTGTGTGGGAAGAAGTGGCTTGAGGATGCTGACAAGGCAGAAAGCAGAGCCACTTTTAGGTATGAAATTCACTTTGTTTTTGTCAGGGCAGTAGAAGGCTGGAATTTCATGCAATGGCTTTGGCCTAGAAATAAAATGCACAAAATTGTTTTAAAACAACATTGAACAACCAAATTCTGTCAAGGGCAGGTATGTATACTGCTAAATGTGTCACCAGAGGCAAGATACGGTTTCAGCTAGCCAATGTTGTCCACTCCACATTACACAGAAGTGCTCAACCTCCAGCATGCATTTGATTCAGCTATTTACTATCAATCATCATCAATTCAACAAATGTTAATTAAAAAAAAATCTAGTGACAAATCAGCAGAGAAGAAAATTTTTTAGAAAAACTGTAGTAGCTCAGTCCAGCTCTGATGCCATTTCCCGCAAAAGACAATGCTGGGCATAATCTGATTATTCTTAATAACAAAATTGAGGGAAGGAACGACTGGGGATAGAAGAGCTAAGTTACATGATAGTGACTCACAAAGCAAAGAAAGAAACCTTACCACAGAAAAAGCTACTCAAACTCCTTTCTGGAATGGATTTATAAACCATACAGTTTAGTTTCCAAAATGCACAGCACTTTCAAGTGCTGAGTAGCTTCAGCATGAAACCTGAAGGTTCAAAACCTCATGAACCACTTAGATTTTAACACAGATATAAATGGAATATTTGATTTTAGGATTACAATTGTACTCATGAATGGTCAGTGGTCTGTAGCTTCTCACTTGATTATTTGCAAACAAGTAGGATTTTTATACATACTTATTCCTTCCCTGGAAAGTTGTGGATTTTTTTGTTGTTGTTTGTTTGTTTTTAAGAAAAGAGTTGGAAACTGTAGGGAAAAAAAACCAAACAACAAAAGCCAATAACCAAATCAGTTAAAAAAAGAATAATAGGAATCAACCTTTACAGATTTTCTTTATCATGTGCACAAAAGTCAGCCTGAGAGGAAACACACTCTGTCTGGCCAATCAGCAAGAATCAGCAGCATCTTCACCTCCCAGCCCTGCTTGGGTATGGATCTGGCAATGTTGAAAGGAGACTCAAATGCAGCTGGTGGGCAAGCGTTGATGTGCGAGCAAGTTCTGAGCTGGTTATTGGAGCACAGTTCATGGTCTTTTTATAAAGAAGGAACAGGTTCTAATCTGAACCCTACAGCAATGCAAGTAACAAATTCTCAGCCAGTGTCTGAACTGAGCTCAGAGCAGGACCTCAGAGGCAGAGGTCAGGCACCATTACGTAAAGGACAGTCTTGGTAAAGGAGTAGAGACTGTGGAAACAATGTCACAGTAGTGCAGCACCTGATCAACTTTATAAATTCAGTGGAAAAGGGTAAGATGCAGGAGAAGAGATGGTATTTCCCTGCCAAGAACCTAACATAGATACTAATAGTCTAAGGATGCAGAATAAATGGGCACATTTCTAATGCATTCTCAAGTTACACAGGCACAGTCTAAGGCCCAGTTGGAATGACAGGGGTCGATGTTAAGGTGGAAACATCTTCCTGGGGAGTGGTATTGAGATTTCAGGAGGAGATCCCATAATTTAGGTCTACCTCAACCTGGTTTTCACAGTGAAGGAAATTGTGAGGACTTGCCTCAGCTAATAAGACATCCTTGGGCTTTGGGCAGCTGAGTGTAAAAATAGACACCTCTTTCTGCAAGAGTTTCCTTAGGTTCAGTAAGGTGCCACTGAGCCACTGCTAACAACCTGTAACGTAACCTAGTCAATGCATCTGCATTAACAGCTTCTTAGTAATTCTCTCTGAATGATTATTTGAGTTTTTCCCCCACTAATTGCCAAGTAAGAGTCTTCTCAAGCTGTGCTGGTTTTGCCATAAAAAGATGGTTGGAATAAAGCTCACCCTTAAGTTTTCAAAGAGCTAGCATGTAATTTTTTCAGAGAAACTGTGAAAACTAAGAATGGACAAGTCAATGCAGCAGGTCCTAAGCCACCAGCTCGTAAAGTTATCTTTGAACAACTCCCTCCACCCCCTAGACCATATGCCAAAATTTTGATCTTAACACACAGTCTTGGTAATGCAATACGCACATATATACCAGTACACAGTCACACAAAACAGAGACCATGTTATTAGCATAGTTTTAGTAAATGGGTTAATAATTTTCATCTGATACGAATCAATAAACAAATGAGTAACTCTAAACATTAACCATTATTTATTATGCAGTATAGATCAACTTACAAGCTTTCCTCAAAGACTTTCACCTTTTCACAGCCCTCTGGTGGCTCCCGTTTGAACATGTAGCTGTTGTTGGGTTTTGGTGAGGTAGCATATTTTGGCAAGGGAGAATTATTCCCATTCTCTGCAGGAACAGAGTAACTGATTATTTAAATACATCACACAATAAAAATCACTGTAAAAGCTATAATCACTACCCAAAAACATCCCTGAAATTGAATACAATCACTTTGTTATCAATGTTAGAAAATTAAGAAAAACTTTCTTTCATTTCCAAATCTTTATTTGCAAATAAGCTTTCTTGTGTCAATCCCTTTCCTCCTTCCCATTTCCTTGCATCATATGCAGATGACTCAAACTGTTCGTTCCTGGACATTTTCAGTTTGTAACTGCTGACCTGAGTCTCACTGTCTAGCCAAAAGAATTGAGCAGTCATATGCCTTAAAAAACAAAACAGAAACAAACAAACAAACAGACCACAGAACATGTTTCTGTTGCTCTATTTCAGAAGGCTTCTACTAAAAAATAAACAGATAAAAAAACTTTTAGAGGTCCATGTATGAAAAGTTGGATAGTGCTCATTTTGTCTTGGATCATCAAAATAACCTGACAGAACCACCAGGACTAATCCATTTTGCTGTTCCACTCGTCACTGTACATTCTTGCATCCCTAGCTTGCTTAAAGTACTTGAAGAATACATTATATGAAAAACTTTTTTGGGAAGCATAGTGCTCAGCTACCTATCCAGAATCAATTACGGAACACAGATGTGTGCACAGTATTTAAAGCAATTTGGAACAACTAGATAATTTACAAAGAACAAATCCTACCATTTCTCCATGCATGCGGGAAATAAGTCTTTGTTACTACACATTCACCTACATAGTGATGAGCTGAAGTTTAGCACTGTTGAACATTTAAAGTTACAAAGTACCTTTATCTCTGGAGTCAACAAGATCTTCTGTTGAACAAGGACTTTCCTCACTGCTCTCATTACAGATGGTAAGAAATGAGGTTGGAGACACTGACTGGGAACGGCTGCTGTTGTTACTACCCCTCTCTGCTCCACCAGGTGTTTGGGTATCAATGCTGCGAGTACTACTGCTACGCTGAATCAATGGAGGTGGTGCACGGTGCCCATCTGGAATATCTTGAGGCTGTTAAAAATAAAGGGCATTAAATGGCTGCTCTCATCTGGTTAGCAATTTTGTTAAATCCACAGTGTTAAAAGTTATTTTTCCCCGTTTCATTAAACTGAAAATTTTGTTTGTTACATAAGACTCCAACTAAGGATAAAATAAGTCAGGGTTTGAAACTAAGCACAATAGTTATCAAGACTTCACAGAATCAAAGAAATCTTGAGGCTGGATGGGACTTCTTGAAACGATCTAGTCCAAATGCCCTGTCCAAGCAGAGTCAGCTAGAGCAGGCTACTCAGGATTGTGTCCAGTCAGATTTTGAGTGTCTCCACAGACATTAACTCCACAACCTCTATTGGGCAACCTGTTCCTGTTTTGAGCACCCTCATGCTGAAAAACACTATTATTTTCTTGTGTTCAAATTAAACTTCATTTATTTTAATTTGTGCCCACTGCCTCTTGTCCCATTAGTGGGAACTACTGAGTAGAGTTTTGCTCCCTCTTCATTCATTCCTTCCCATCTGATATTTATATACATTTATATGGTTTCCAAATTTTCTCCAGGCTTAACAGCCTCAGTTCTCTCAATCTCTCTTCATACAAAATATTGTTCTAGTCCCTTAATTGCAGTCATAGCCCTTATTTCTGGTACTTTATTTTGTTATTAATTTTATCTGTAAAAAAAAACAAAAAACAGAACCTAAAAATAAAATCAAAAATTACTAAGTTACGCTTCAGCTGGGATGGAGACACTTCTTTAGCGCTGGCAAAGGGAAAAAGTTACTACAGAAGCTCTAAAAACAGACCTTTTATCCATTTATCTCCTTAGTTGAAGTTTCTTATTTTACTGGAAACAACTACATCACAGCCGCCACAAAAGAAAAATGTTCAGAATCAAGCTTTAACTCTTCTTTTTGGTTTCCATGAGACTTTTCAGATACATTTATTAGTAAAGCAAAAATCCAGGCAATTTTAAAATAAAACAATGGTACAAGATAAAGCTTATAACTTCAAAGTAAAAATAATGATAGAGAGCAATCTCGGTGGGAGATACATACAACAAGCTGCTCTTCTTTGTCTCCAGTCTCCTTAATTATTATCTCAATTTCTTGATTTAGTCCTTCTACACTGTTTCGGAATCGCGATCCTGTTGACTTGGCAATAGGTATCACAGGAACAAGAGCACTCTTCGGGATTGGAGCCTGAACAGCAAGACAGAGTAACACAGATTTACTTAAGACATTTACTTCTTCTCAGAAGCGAACTTTTGAATAGAACATATCTACTCCCTGGTACCAAGGACTTAAAATAAAACTACAGTGGCGGTATTAAAATGTGTAACTTAAATGAAGACACAGGCATCCTAATTTTTGTTCTCATTCCTAGCAGAAAAAGCTTTCAACTGTCTAGTCTCAAAACTTCTTTTGATACAGTCTGCCTTCAGCTCTATGTTGCTTTGCAAGTGAAAAATCAAGCAGTGAACACTGACACGTAAATAATTTTGAAGGCTTTAAAAGATATTTCTGTCCCTTTTGATGGGAGCTGTAACATAATTTCACTTCCCCCTCTGGATCTATTACTTGTAATTTCATTAAAATTATGTTTTAATCAAAGTCTGCTGTCACATGCAGTACCATGACAAATGCAGGAGGAAAAATTATTCTCAAATGCAAGACTTCACTGAACAAGAAATGAAAACCTGAAATAGCCACTTAGTCTCCCTTTTAGTTCAGACCAGTCAGTTCTCAGAGAGAAAGTACATTTCTAGATTTCTCAAAACACTGATCAAATAGAGGGAAAATTCCTAGCAGAATGTGCTGTGGCCTACTAATGAAAAACTGCTGTAATTTTTTTTTTTAAACATGAATTACTGTACTGGGTGTATCTACCTCATTTACACACAGAAGTGTGGAATACCATTTCAATGTGTTACATACAGCATGTGTTATTGTTTCAGTAACAAAGATACTGAATGAGGAGTTGTAAACGTATATATTACAAAACAACCAAAATGGAGTTCTGTGCAATTCAATACATTTGAAAGTACTGTTGGCTTTTACAGTACAAAGTTTTAGGAGCTTTTTGTAATAGGTCTCTATTAGCATCAATGTAAGCTTTTTNTAGCTTTGCAAAACTGTAAATAAGATATCTTAAGTTACTGTTTTGGTTGGTAACAGTTGCAGGCATGGCTTTGATCTGCCTGCTGCTGTTTATTTAGAACACAGAACTTTGTGTCTGTTTCATTTATTTTTAGTGGGTTTATATAAACATGCAGGTTGGAGTATAGACTGTAAAGCAAAGACCTGTGGGTTATTTTTCTGGTCTATCAACACCATAGTATGGAGCAAAGTAAGATGGTCAGGTCTTTTCTAGTAATGTAATTTTTGTAATGTAACTAATTTTTTTCATTTGAATGTTTTTTACTGTTACAAGACATGTTCTTCTGGTTTAGGAGTATTTATGTGGGTACCATTTCTGAAGGAAAGATTGTGTTTACCACACACTTGAATTACTGTTGGTATTTTCCATCTGGAAGGATGGTCTTAAAAATTCTGTTGGAACATCAGAAACCTCTAGATTAAGTCTGACTGTCTTCTGTCATAGTCCCTACAGATGAAGAGGATGAAATGGAAGAAGCAGCTAACAGACCACGGAAGAAGCAGAAAACGGAACAGTTGGGACTAACAAGGGTAAGATGAGCTTCAGGCTTGTAGGAGATTTTGAAGTGCAGCCCTAGAATATAATTTCTCTTTGTTAATAGTTACCATACAAGAAAAAAAATCTTTGGTGATATGTCTGAGGTAGATCAGACACACTTTTATTTACTAAAAGATAGAGGTGTAAATTACGCTCAATCTAATCTCACTTTTAAATCCTAGACTCCCCTGGCAACCCTCTCTGGCCACACAGAAGCCATCTCTTCTGTGCTGTGGTCAGATGCTGAAGAAATTTGCAGCGCATCGTGGGACCACACCATTAAGTTCTGGGATGCTGAGACTGGGGGTCTCAAATCAACTTTGGTGAGATTGCTGTACTTCTTATGTTCAACTGATGTCCGGCTTAAACAAAAATAACCGTGCAAAACCAACCAGTAGCTCCTCTTTTAAAGGTTTTGGGTTTTTTTTTGACAGACAGGAAACAAGGTGTTTAATTCAGTTTCTTACTCACCACTGTGTCGACGTCTAGCATCTGGGAGCACTGACAGACATATTAGACTCTGGGATCCTCGCGGCAAAGGTGAGATGATAAACGTGCATGTTCATGAAGGTATTTTTCCCAAAGCATCTCAAAACTTGCCTTGTCACGCCTCTGCTAGAAATAAGCCATTTGGGAGCTTTTATTAAATACAAACATTTCTTCTATTTTCTGTAACTCAGTGCAAGACTAAATTGATTTCTCATCAAGTAATTTAGAAAACTACTTCAGCTTGTTTTCACTTTTTTTAAAAGACAAATAAAAAACCCTAATAACATATATTCAACTGTGTAGTTGTAAAGCTGAACTGTTTTAATTTACTTTATTTAAGGACTCAGTCCCTCTGTTTAAGCTGCCACGCTCAAGTTGGTGGGACAGTTATCTAAGTGAAATAGCAGTCACTTTGTTACACTACTGTGGTGCCTTCTTACACAGGACTGCTAATCACTTAGAACTAAGCCAACTGGATTTACTTCATAGACATGTTTAGTTATTCAGCTTCTATAAATCCAGTCAAGATTTCAGTTGTATTATCCTCTTATTTGTTAATAATAAAAACTTTTTTTTCTATTTTTCCAAGACTGTTTGAAAAGCGAGTTTAGTGAAATACATTTTTTTAAATTCCTTTTACCAGAACTAGCGTGACTCGCTTTTTCTTTTTGTGCTCACTTTGATTTCTAAGGTAACAATTGCAGACTACTGGGGACAGACACCTCAAACACAGATGCGTTGCTGGCTGAATTTTGTATGCATCTTAAAGGGGCCAGTTACAGTTGACATTGGCTGTAGCTTTTTTTTTTTTNTTTTTTTCTTCCAAGAGGAGGTCACTTTCCCTGGGACAGGAACAATCACCTTATTTGATTTACATAAGGGAAGAACATCTCATAGCAACAGAACACATCACAATTCTACAGATACCTGAGCTGGTTTTAATTTCTGGATTCCATATCAGAAACTGTTGCAGACAGTATACTCTATAATAAAAGACTGATCTTCTGCTACTACGTGTTTCCATTTCCATGGGTTTAGATACAGATGCAAGGAAGGGCTACCAAATATGAGTTTAAGATGCAGAAGGGCTATCTGTGGCTTTAAGTCAATAACAGAAACCTGTTGCCACATTCCCTGGCAATCTATCAGGGAACGTGACAACCAACTGTAGCACCAAGCCATTTCTGCTCACCTGCATTCCCCAGTCTTCCATGTCTAGGCATGGTAGGTTCAGACCTCTTGCCTTAAGCAAGCTTCCTGACATTTAAGTATTTGTCTTTCTTCTGGAAGAACAACTCCATAACAGCACTCTTGCACTGTTCAGTTGTTCTTTTTGAAACAAGAACAGCAAATATAGCTATTTAAATATATCAGAAATTCTTTTGAATTTGAAAAACAAAATCTGAAATATTCTGAAAAACACAGCACAGAGAAAGACTGAGCCCTGTTTCTTGTCCTCTTCCAAGCAAGTAAAAAAATAGTATGCTCATTCACCTTGAATCTTCCAGTGTTCCTTCTACACAAAAACACAAACACAATTATCTGGACACAAGTACCATATGCTTAGTACCAACATTCTGGCATACCATCATCTTCCTGCAAAAATATAAGCAGCCTGGTTTTACTCTCAAAGTAATTCTCAGTCTTAGGTCCTCCTCATAGGTGAATAGCTGCACAGGAGAGGTGACAGCCCCAAAACCAGCAACTGAGCAGCAGGGATACAGTTGGCACACGCAAAAAATTGGGTCTATTTTCACCCAAACCATGCCTGGGAGGAAGACAGAAAACAGTTTTGTTTTTATTCTTATTTCAATGGCAGCTGTCAGAAAGTTGCTCAGCAGTTAGGAATGTTGCAAACAGTCCCTTTGGAGCTGGGTTAGATGGAGAAAGCCAAAAGCACTAAGCATAGCTGTGTAACCATGGAGTAAAATTTACTGCACATTTAGAGATATAAAGATCTATATTGTCTGACATCTATAGCTCACTGTCAAGCCATGCAAGGAGGCTCTGAACTGCCTNAAGACTGATCTACTAGTTTGGTAGAAGTACAAATATTTTGGAAATTACATTTAACCTTCCCAACTTCTCACCAAATAAGAGCAACACTGGCAGAGTCTTGTTCTTCTCTGGCTCCAAATAAAAGGATTATCTGTTATTTTTAGATAATTACTGCACTTAGTTTTCAAGGTACTCATTGCAGTAGTTATAAAGGCTTCCCACCATGCACCAACACACGCTGCATATGAAGACCTAAAACCATGCCATTGTTAAGCTCTTAAACACACAGAATTAACTTGTACCATGAGTCACTATCTTCCTGATTACTCACTGGAAGACTTATACAAGTCTTGATTCATCCCCAGGAACGCTTTATGGTATAACTATAATTCAGAACAGGTTGAATGATGTTCAAGATAAAGGTTCGACCAGATTCTCATCTGGTCTTCAAAGCCTTTTCCCTCCCTTCCCTCTAAGTAACACACACCAAACCACTGTGACATGACAAAAACCATGTACAATTTGTATGGCAGGAAGACAATGACTACTTTAGAAAAATGAATGCAAACAACAGAGTTCTAAATGCAGATATGTACCACAATGCAGGCATTCTCACATTGATAGATCTCTAAGATGGGAAACGTTTATTAATGATATTAGCTTTGCTTTACTGAAACATTAGGATAGCTATAAAAAGGAACTTGCATAAAGACTGCAAAAACTTACATTCAGGAAATTCTCATGACTCATAGTTGATGCCAACAAAATCTCTACATCATTAGAGCGGCCAAACTTGGAAAGACTTTGAAAAGCCTTGCCCGAAGAGAAAATAGAAACCACTGGATATGAGCACAAAAAATTCCCAACCATTCTAATTGTGTTTCAAACAAAGTCTTGGATCAACTGTCAGGTGAACTAATACAGGTTAATATATATTCATAATGCAGATAAATCAGCACAAGTTGAGACACAAATAAATACTGATTATGCAACCATTTATTTCATTTAGACATTCCTATGAGAAATTGATCTCAACAAGTGCAAAGCCAAACATCTTTATCACTTAATTAAGATCATCTACCACAGAAAATCCTAGAGCCACAGCACTATATGAAGAGCTCAACATAAAAAGCACTAATTGTCCAAAAATATCTTATTACAGTTTGATACACCATGTCTTACTTGCAAAAGAAATAATATTCTGTACATGACCAAAGGTGACTCGCTAACCTGGAAGGTGGAAGCAGAAGGAGGCACTGTTACAGGACTGAAATAACCAGCCTCAGAACAGGAACGTATATAGAAGCGCTGCCTTCAACAAGTGTCTGCATAGAGCTAGCCTGTGACATACAGCTAGAGAATCTTTTTGACTATTCATGTGCAGATTTTGGAATGCACAAAACAAAACAAGGCACCAAATACAGGATAATAACTACAGCACTCACACATTAATATACTGCCCAGGAGTCCTGGTGCAGAAGAGTTCCGAAACTCACAGAGATGGCATGAGCCCAGGAAATACCAAATATGGGTGACAAATCCAAACTGTTCACACGTGTTTTAAAAAAATGATCTAAGCTCTTCCAATTTTTTCAGAACTTTAAATAGAATCCAAGGTTTTTTGATACTTCTGTATATTAACATCAAACTACAGAGTTTGAATACATCACATTCCACTCTACGAATGTAACATTCTACCTACATAAGACGCTAAGGGTGAAATAAACAGAAAATCCACTCTAAACTACGTGCAATTGATCTCAGTATTAACGGCCAGTTAGGATCAACCTGTTGGTACGACTATAAGGAAACACACTTCCCAGAAATGTGAAAGGAGGGGCTTTACACCATCACGTAACAGCATAACTTCAGCCAAGAGGACCGAGAAAATCAGTATTATTTTGAAAGACCTAATCAATTTATTCTTCTATCTAGCATTACCTCATCTCCATTTTAGTTTCTGTATTACATTACTGAGAATAAAGGACGATCCCACTGATTTGGCTCTTTTTTTTTTTTTTTTAATAGATTTACTATTATGTAATAAATTGAAAATCCAGCATCCTCAGAAGCGCACTGAGATCACCTGAGGATGCAACCGTTCTGCAAACACCACACCCTGTACAAAGAGGCAGTATGAAAAACTGTTGCATTAAGGAAAAAGAACAACTACATACCACAAAGAAAAACCAAAACCCGTTCAATTGTTTTTGAAAAAAAAACCAACAAAAAAACAAAGCTACTAAACTCTTAAGTTTGCCACCAATTATTTCCTTATTCTGAGCAGAGGGATAGAAATAGCTAACAAGCCTCCTCCCATAAAGATGGTATGTTTTCTTAAAAACATTGTTAAAACTCAAGAAACTGTGGGAAAACTTAAGTGATTATTAATAGAGAAAAGAGATAAAATAGACTGACTAGGACTACTACTTTTTGTTTTAACTTGGAGAGTTATCTCCAACACAACACAGAGTTCACGCAGTCTCTGCAGAGACTACCAAAGAGACTTCCTTCTAGTACTGTTTCTCATTCATATCAGGAATTCCATTAGTTGAGCTCAGAAATCTTTGTATGACCCAGAAGGGTCAACAACTACAATCCTCCTTCAAGTTGGAAATACAAAATCTAAATATTCTAATAACGAATAACTAAATTCAAGTGCTTCTATGCAATCCTTTCCCCAAAAGCTAAAGGAAACGAGCTGCTGCCAGAAATTCCAGTTTAGTAGTTCCGTAGAAAAGATCCAGAAAGCCAACAAACTTCACCCTTGAAGCGTGCAGTTACAGATTTTTCACTCTGACTTATAAAGTGCCTCTAAATTAATGCAACCCTTAGCTCACCCCTTCTGAAGCCTTCTGTAAATTCCACCCTTTGCAAGTGGCTCGTGACAGCTGGCATGAAATTTACCAAAGGAAACAATGGTTTGCTCTGCAACACAATGCTGGAAAAGCTGCAGTGTCTCAGTTTATATTTCATAGTCTATTTCACAAGGCCAAAAACTAATTAGCCATTTTGAATATTTTATGTACATACTTTACATTTTGGTAGAATGCAAAAAGCCCCTCCGCACAGAAGATAAAATTTTATGAACAGTGTCATTATGATGCCAAAAGCTTTTGTATAGAGATTTTTTCTTTTGTATTTTTCTGCAGTAGGAGCATCACTGTTCATCTCCAATACTAAAACAGCGTAAAATACACTTATGTTAAAGTGATAATAGCTTAGTAATCTGAAGTTTATGGATTTGTGAACTACCAAGAGAAATCTGTCAGATAACATGTTAATTCTACACTGCAGTGAAATGCCTACACAAATGTCTCTTAGTTTTAATTTTGTTACTGTTGTTAAAATGCTTCACTTCTCTTAACAAGTGTAAAACAAGAATCCAAAGAAATTTCACAGATTTTGATAAAATACCTACATCAAGCACTGTGACCACCCGGTATTCTGTATTATATACACACATATATAACACATATGCATATATATATATATGTGCGTATGTGTGTGTAACATATGCGCATAAATATATATGCATATATGTGCTATATATGTGCTATATACACATCCACACTTTGAAGCCTCTCAGCAATTATCATGAACTTCCTCAGAAATTCCTAGCTGGGAATTGGCTCATTTCTTTATCTTCTTTCATCATTTTGTAATGTTCTGGCTTGAGTCACTGTAATCCCTAAGTTTAGCAACATGTTCTACTGCATCCATACTTAAGCAAACTGGATCTAAAATGTAGGAATTTGTACTAGACAGCTTGTTTCAAATTCAAACCGTTCTTCCTTCTAATTTACAGGCTAACAGTTTGCTACATGAAAGAGGAGGAGAAAACAGTTTTTGTAAGGAGATTAGAAGTGTTTGAAGAGCTAATTCTTAAATTATGTCAAAAATATAACTCTAGTAAAAAAAGATCCTAAATAAAATACTTCCTAGTAGCACAGAATTTGACCTAATAACAAACTGAATTCAAGGTGCACTCATGTCCTGAAAATTCATGACTGCCTATTAAATGAAATACAGCAGAAACAATTTAAGGTCTCAGAAATAAAGCATTATCGATTTTTATACAAACTAGGAATTGAGAACAGCATTAGAAATTCAAAACACTGTTATTCTTTCTCATTTCCAGTATTGGAGCATCACAAGTTCTCTCAGGTACCCAATTCCTAATCACAAAAGAACCTGGATCCTCAAGATTGTACATGTGATTCTCCCTTCTCATTTCATCCTTTATTAGAATGGGTGAGTACCCGTACTTACACAGATGTTGCAATAGTTTCCTTTCTAGACCTAAATTATTTCAGGAAGGATGGAAGGACAGAAGGGAAACAGTCAACAAATTACTGTATTAATTAAAAAAAAAAGCTAACTGCATTTCAGGAGCAATTGGGAATATTAAGTTTAAAGAGGAGCTTCAAAGCTGAAGTATTTTCTAAATTTACAACGCTAACAGTTCCAGATTGACTTGCAAGGCAATTATGAGGTGCTTGTTCTTTTTATAACTGTAAAAAAAAGTTGCATCTTAAATAAACATTAAGGAGATATCGGTGTGGAAACATTATCAAACTCTCCTATTGATTTTTTTCTTTAAACTTACTCAAGCAAAACAGACTGTAAATAACAATTCGTGTGTATAAGGGCGTGCATTTCTTCCCCCTCCTTTCCACCTCCCACCTTCCCACTCAGCTGGAAACATTACCTGCCTGTGAACATGATCTCAATAACAGCCTCAGCACAAAACTACAACTGCATACCAAACACGTGGTATGGCGTAACCATCTCAGTTTTTGAAATGATTACTACTTTAAGTCTCAAAGCATAACGAACGGCAGAAAGTAAAGGCTGAATGCATCCACTAGGAGCATAAACACTTAATAAAGCACTTTTTAAAAGTTTTACAGTCACATGTCAGGCCAGTTCTCTAAACCTGTTCATTAGAGGATTAAACAAGTGCTACAGTGGAGACAAAATGTCATCAGCATTAACTACAACTTTCAGCCAATATCATTTTACTGCCAATTTGCTCCATGCTATATTTAATCCACATGCAAATTCTTAATTGTTACAGCAACTCTTAATTAAAAAAAATTAAAAAATATCCTTGGTTTCAGATTAAACTTACCTGTCCATTCTTTTTTGGAGGCTGCAGAACACACAGTGTCCTTTAAGAGAGACCTAACTATCTGAAATTCACAGGCGGATTCCAGAGCTAGCCTAGCCAGATAACAAGAAGATCTGGGACCCCTTCTGCTCCAAGCATTCAGAGGAAATTGATCTATTTACTAGAATTCACCTGTAGCTACAACATATTTAAAAGCACACGGTATTTCTAAGTTCTCTTTAAGCTAAAATAGCAGTATCTACCCAATATATGCAAACAGAGCGCAGACTTACCTGACTATGGTTAATGGCTGCATGGTTACCATGAAAAGGAGAGTGCCTTTCTTTATCCCGATGATGCCTACTGCTGTGTTTGCTTCTCTGCAGCTGTTGACGCAATTTTGCAATCTAATTAAGAAAAAAATCACATTAGATTTCACCAGATATTTTCCACTACACAGAGTTTCATTAATTTATTCTAACACCTAGCTAAGATTCTTTACTACCACAACTTTCATAATTATTGGCAGCACAAAATTAGGCTCAAGTTCTTAACAAAATTAACATGTTATTTACCGTTTCAACTCAATCCCAGAAGATATCTCTGGAGATTTAATGAAAGCACTTGAAATATATAAAGCAGTTACACCACTGCTGGATTTCTTCCTCTGACAAAGAATGTTATCTGAAAATAATACTCTTCTTCTCTCCAGCTTAAACGTTTTATTGGTCCTACATTTCTATAAGAAATCAGTATCAAAAGAATAGATAAATTTTACTTCCTATCAAGGATTATATAATAAAGCAGTACAATATTCACACCCTCCTGAAAATTCATGTTAACAGTGCATGCCAGCAACAAGCTGAATCCAAATGTATCTCAAATAATAGCACTCCTGACCTCCTTGAGTTGTTCTGTGCTGCCCCATGATGCTGAACGTTTGTGGGAGCTTCTCTTCTTTTCCAAATATTCTTCAGCCCAGGCACTTTCAGTCTGCAGCAAGAAGTTTACAAGATTATTTTTGTATGTTTATATACATGATTTCTATTTTCTGGAAGAATATACATAGAAAAATTACAAGAGAAAACAGTATTAAAATTTGCTAGATTTCGAGCTGTGAGCAAAAAGCTGTCACTGACTAGGAGCCTTTATGATAAGTAAAATATGAACATGTGGAGTGAACCTATCTATTTATAAGCTTTCAGACCTACTCCAGTGCAGGAACATATGCTGGTTTCCTTCCTACTTTTCTGAAAATTGGTAAGGTGGTATTAACAGCCAGATGTACCACAAGCTGCTATAAAGCTCTGAAGAACCAGAAGCAACCAGTGCAACTCGTGGATGTTATTTCCTACACAGATGCTGACCTTGTTATTTCTGATGCATCACCAAGATTAGTTAAAAGTTGGGAAAGCCTGCACCAGCACACCTTCAAAATCATTTTCCAGCCCAGAAGATTGAGAAAAAGGCAGGCACCTTTTCTGAGCACCAGTAGAGCTACTGCAAAGAAGGGAATTCATTAATGCCTCAAAGAGCTTCAGGTTCGTAGTTGTCTCAGGTCATACAGAAACCAACCAACATAATACCAAGCTAGTTTCACTAAATCAACAAAGCTATCTATATTTAATAAAGAAACATACAAACATACACCAGTGAAAAGCCTTAACATCATCTGCAACAGTTGCTTTTATATTTGAGATAACAGCTTGCAAGCTAACCTTACTTACCCCATCTATTCTGAGAACACAAACTTGCAAGGGCTTTGAAGATGTAGTACTAATCCCTATTTTGCAGGGAAAACAGAGGGCTAACTCTGAACATACAGGTTACAATACCCATCAACTTCAGTTACGGTATAAGTGTCACGTACATGAAACCTCCAGAATCAGTAACCTTTCATCTTCACCATTCCAACTAACCAGGATGAATCTGAATAATGAAGTTAGTACAGTTGCTTGGAAATTCCTACTTCATAGCAAAGTTAGAAAGCATGTTTTTCAGAAATCCCTCCTCTTCACCACAAGATCATCCTTTCAGTCTTTTACATTCCATAAACACTTTCAAACTTCAGAATCTAAAAGATTAAAATAGAACCACTGATAAATCCCATTTATGAACTCATTATGCTAGCAAACGAACCCATCTAGCCAATTCCCAAACGTAAATCTGGAGCGTCATCCTATCCTCTAGCTCCTGGAACAATTAGCTCTGGCCAACTCAGGGCGACTATTACCCTTGCCTACAGGAATCTTATTAACATTCTAATCAGCCTTTGCATTTAGTTTATAGTGGATACTTTGGTTTAAGATTCAACACACTTCATACGTTAACGTCTGACTCATTTTAAAGGGCTAAAGGTCTCTTTCCTGCTCATCCTCAAAACCTGGTTAGAAATATTTTTAGAGCAAAAGTAGGAACTGAATGGTTTCCTATAAATTAATGAGACAGAAATATAACATTATTTTAGTAGATCTTCTACATCTTCCCTGTATTTTGTTTTTAATACACATTTTTAAGAAACATAGACCAACAGACACAGATGGAGATTTCTGGTTCTCTAAACTCTTACCGTACTACACATGCTGGTTAGTTGTTATCATTCACAACGCCTTTCTGCCTGTTCCAGAATTAGGGAGAGAAATAAGCTTAAAGCTAATTTTTATTTTATTTTTTACAAATACCAGAACACTTAATAAAGTAATCTTAATTCCAACTACAGAGTTTTGGTTTCCAAGTACTTTTTTAAGAATTCAAAAAACCCAAACCAATTACCTCACATTAAGCTGTATTTTGATATACCTTTAATTCAAACAACTACAGGCAAAGCCAAACTGGTTCTATTTAAAGAAAAAGACACAGAAGTTAGAAACACCTGTTCTAGCAGTATTTAAAACAATACCCACATCTACACATTCTAACCAGAACCTAAGATGCTCAATAATACCATATTCATCAGCCAGTAACGTTGTACACATACATAATTCAGTCTGGTTTTTATAGATGGGTTTCACCAAAAGTAGTTGAAAACTGTACAGGCTGATGTGCAGACAGTCTCTACTTCATCTCTTATACATTTTGCCAGCTAAGACCTACAGGCATCTAGAAAGGTCTTCAAGTCCAAAGTATGTTGTTAATTGCTGCCTCCTCCCAGTCTGCTTCCTGAATGACTCTACTTTCAATGCCATAAACCTGCAGAATCAAGATCCCTTGCTTACTCAAGTTGAAAATCTTTTATATTATTCAATCCAATTCATACTCCCTGAAGTTTTGCAGTCTAAACACGTTAATCTCACTGTGACAATACTGCTGAAAGACAGTTCCACCAGCAGCACAGCCATATCGCACACATAGAAATAAGCTTTAACTGTCAGTTTTTCCCAGATGTGACATTCTTCTTTTGATCAGAACATGAAGGTACTTGCAGTCATTCCCTCCACACACAATCTGAAACACAAGAGTTTTGAACTAAGTGTTGTATTTTGAACAGCAATTTCCAAGCGCTTGTAAATGGGTGTATAATTGGGTGCATACATCCATCTGTTACATACTGACACCACCACCTGTGTTACCATGACTCAGACTGTGATGTTAGTCAGAATTCAGTAAGTCATGCCTAAAAAAGCCACATCAGACATGCTGACCCTATGAAGTAGGTGAAATGAGGGAGACATCAGACTTCCTGAAACTACACACTGGACCCAAGATATGTTGTAAGTGACACTTCACCCCAACATCACACCTTCAGAGACACTAAATAATACCACTGGAGAGACAATGCCACCTTGGAAAACTAACAATTGTAAATCATGTTTCAAAATTGAACCTAACTTGAATGGTTGCTTTCAAGCGCACTAGGAAAGACTGAAAACCAAAAAGCCTCAGGTTTGGACATACAGATGTATGCCCGTATAAAGCGATAGCTCCCTACAAGGGGAATGATAAGCATCAAACCCTTGTAATGGAGTTTCATTTAATTCTCTGTTGTTTGTCTTTACAGATTCCACAGGTACGAACCATTAAAAACTTGTGTGTGATTTGCCAAAGAGTTTTAACAGCTTCATAGAATTTCACATCACTGTTTTGATGCTTCGCAGTTCAGTTAAACTTGAGCATCAGTCATGCTTCTGTGAAGCAGCTTCTCAATGCATGTGCTTCTGTACTACGTGTATACATTCCAGGTGAATATTAAAGGCCTTTTGCAATCACAGGATCAACTGTCTATCACGGAAAAGGCTACAGTAACTTCTATGAAGGCACTAGAGGAGCTTTTTTTATTAAGTTTGGAGACAGACATACATATAAAGAGTCATTTTAAGTTCCTTTGCATAAATTAAGACACAGAAGTATTTAACACCAGTGCATTCCAGTGTCTTGCACACAGTCAGAACAATGAGAAAACAGATCATACAATCTGAGTTAGAAGGGACCTCAAAAGTCATCTAGTTCCAACCCCCTGCTGTGGGCAGTGTTGCCACCCACTAGATCAGGCACCAGATCAGGCTGCCCAGGACCCCATCCAACCTGGCCTTGAACACCTCTAGGGATGTGGCATCCTCAACTTCTACAGGCAGCCTGTCCCAGAACTTCGCCACCCTTTCAGTGAAAAATATCCCCCTGACAACTGATCTAAATCTCCTCTCTTCTAGTTCAAAACCATTCCCCCTTGTCCTATCACTATCTACCCACGTAAAAAGTTGATTTCCCTCCTGCTTATACGCTGCCTTTAAGTACTGGAAAGCTGCTATCAGGTCTTCCCTGTACCTTCTCCAAGCTAAACAAGCCCAGCTCCCTCAGCAGATGTGCAACGCACAAATGCCTCTCTGAGATAATAAAGTGGAACTCATAAAATGTATCATAGTTCATGGCCTTTTCTTAGAGAATGCAAATAACTCAAATACATCACTGCAAAGACACAATTTCTGCAACTTGAAAGCAAACAGGAGCTTGTGAGCAAGAAACCCAAAGTGAATGTTCTGAAGGGTATAACCTTCTTACACCTAAACACTATCTTTATACTTAAATATGCTGAAGTAAAACAAATCTGGCCTACCTGTGTGGCTTTGTCTCTCATACACGGAACAGCCTGTCCATGATTATCACGAGGCCACTGTCCAGCAAGGTAGGGAGCAGCAAGCGTGTCCAATGAGGAAGTCCGGCGAATAATACTGGAGGGGCTTGATGAAGGTGGTCTTGATTTGTCTGCTAGAGTAATAACATGTGATTAGAAAGCAAGAAAAAAAGCTTAATTCTTTTAATTGCCTACAATAAGTCGTATAAAACTAGATACTACTATAAACTGTAGCACTACTAGAACTATGATGTTATTCAAGATACAAAGCATAATTTTAGTGGAAGAATTGTTCACTTTTCCAAGTTCTGTTCAGTTATAACATGCAGTGAAATGTTTTTCCTTGGAAAACATCCTTATGTCACAAACACTACATTAGTACTCAAGCAACACCAGTTACTCCCTCAGAGGTGCAACAGTCATTAAGTGACAAAGGCTTCGATTAAAAATGGCTAGGTTTCCTCGCGCCTGCCAACAACTAACCAAGAAAATTTGTGCCAAACTTCAATTTAATGCTCCAAATTAGTGCATTAATTCCTTCCCCTGCACCTGCTTGAATTCAAGGGATGTTGTAGCTTTAGTGTTTTATTAACTACCCAACATACGATACACAGCAGATTTGCAAAGAGTTATATCTAACCCCCAGTTCCATAAGTCAGCTTTGATAAGGTAATGATTTACACTTTACAAGGTAATCAGCGCATTTCCTCCCTTTACGTGCTGCTTGGTAACTATACTCACATTTGCCTGACACTAAACCTTCTGCAACTCTTCAAACATTTTTGATGTTTACACTGATATCACTTCTCAGAACAATTCAGACACTAACATGAGCCTTCACTGAAAGAGATTAAAAATAACAAAGATAGGAAGCAAAATGAGGCAGAGGAATATGGTTAAAAGAAATCTGCATCCGCCAACAATATTTTAAAGTTGCAGTTAGAAGACTGTAAACTAGCAAATGTCAACTGCGTACAGAAAGGTTCCTCAAAGTAAGAGGTGACATTTACTATATTAAAGAAAATTACACTTAGGAAAGACATAGGCCTTAGATATACGTATATTCTCATATGCTATTTGTTCTAGATGTAAAACCCAAATTCAGAAATCAAAATCATCTAAGCTTACTATCACACTCTTTACTACCCACAGAATTACACCTGAACCTACAAAGAATACAGATGCCTAAGACAAGTGGCTAAAACACACCAAACAACATACAGAGATCAGATGAAAGCTTTAGAAGGGCTCTGGAAAAACTCAGTCATACGTCCTCTTCCTGACTGCGTCTTTGGATGAGCTCCATACTAAAAGCAGAAATACCATGACAATTTGTACTCTACATAAATTCATCTATATGCAAAAGAAGCTGTGCCCGATTACTGTCAGACTGCTAGTCATAAGATAAAACCACTACCATTACGAGTCCGGAATTCCATTTCTGTGCCGTTTCAATGTATTAAAGATACACACAGACCAATAAAACCTGTTAGTTACAGAGGTTCAGTGGTGTGGACGACATTCCCAGAATGCCAGCCTTTTAAATGTAAGTCTACTGACATTCTATATTAATTATCCTCATACAAACACTGCATTAGAAACATACATTAAAACCATGAAGCACTATAATTATCCCCATTAACATAAAGCAGTCTGGGAACCTCATCTGTTTTATTATTTCTAATTGCACCAATGAAGATCAAACTCTGTGTGCTGAGCTGAGTGCTGATCTGCTCTCAGGGAGTAGCAACAAAGCTCAGTTTTCAAGTTACCACGCACTTGAAGATTCCTGTATCAAAGAAAGTCCCTGACTACTACTACCATTCAGCACACTAAAGCGTCTCTTTCTATCAGAAGATTTCAAAACGATTCCTTTTGTCTGCACCAAGGGAGAATGTGGCACGCAGATACAACATGTAAGTCCTTACAAATTACGTTTGCTTCCCACGTTATATCAAACACATTATTCTCTGAGAAATAGCTGCCATACTGCCCTTATTTTTCTTCCGCATTATCATTCTTCCTCTTCAAGAAGCAAAGGGAAACAGAAAGGACGTGAAAAAAATAATCAGGAAGCATGTGTAGTCACTCACATCATCTGCAAGGCAACTGCAACAGACAGCTTCACAATCGAAGAAGCAGAAGCTGTTACTGTCTCCCCTCCCCCACCAAAATGGTGAGGACGGGGCGAACAGTGGGGATGAAAGCTGTTTATTATTTAAGTTCAAGGGAAGCTGCATATTTCAAGCTACAAAACCTATAAATATCATAAATGAAAGGAAAAAGACTTTCCCTCAGTGAATTTGGATGACAGAAGACCACCTTAATTTAGATAGTAAAGGGTAAGGGCACACATGTTTACTTCCTTTCCACTCTCACAACACGCCTTGATACAAATTGCCACAGACTACTACTCCACGCTGCTTCAAAACACTTCAATGGAAACATGTAGCGCCTTCACTGCATTTCCCTCTACAATACTCAAAGCGTTCAGCTGCTATTTTCCCTTGATGTGACCTACATAACAAGAGATCTGCCTCCATAGAGATAACAGTTACAACAGCTGTGGCTGATGAAAAACAATGGGGATGTTTCATCAAACATACAGTTCTTAAATATTAGATCTGTTCTAATTGCCCTGATTATCTCTTTAAACTAATATTTATGGAAAGCATCAACCCTCCTACCTGTCCCCTACTGCCCCAAATAAACCCGTTTAGAAACAAAGTCTTCCTGGTTTCCAACAAAGCAAAATAACAGAACGATATATAAACAGGACACGCACAACACAAATCAACAAAGTCCACAATGTGGGAAAATACCCAGTAGTTACTGCATCTTCATGAGTCACTGCAGCACTACTGAGAGACGGCAAACCACCTATCCATATACCTATCCATACATCTATCCACGGCACCTTGGAAGGCCATTTAAGCTAAGGCAGCATAACAGTGAGACTGGAGAGCAAAATTAAACAGGTAGAGATGCTTAGCAATAACCAACTGAAAGGTAGGAAAGATAACACTGTCTTGGGGTGGGGTCTTAACATACGAATCCCACAACTACAGTCACACTGATTTCCTTTCTCAGTCGTAGGACTGCACACCTTTGAACTGGAGACCTCACAAAGGAATACCGATGCAGAGAGAAACTTGTTTACATTGCATTGCAAGCATTCATCGGGCTCAAATGGCACTGAGACACACAGCACAGCCATGTGCCTCTGGAAGGCAGTCTTGGCTATTACCTTCCCATAGATGTAGAAGAACTACTCACTCATTTGCTTCTAGCAACTCAAAACGATGCCCAGGTAGGAGAATGACTCAACGCTGTTTTACAAAACCAAACCTCAGGGAAAAGTATACAAAACCAAGATTCAGAAAGCTCAAGATGCTCACATTACTTAATTCCAGTGTATGAAAACACTTGTAATTCAAACACACTCCCTGGCAGTGCTGGCCACAAGAAATCTAAATTCTGGATGTCGCAAAAAGGAGTTCACTTTCTGTACATTTACCATTTGCTAAACAGCTTACGCAAGCAAAGCAGTCATCTGTACTCTCTTAACCTACAGTCACATCTTCTTCAACTACTGCAACATTTGGTAACTAATGTTGATAGGTCTGCAGCTATTATTTTGCTTTTCACTGAGTTTTAAAAATAAAAAAATTCTACAGTGACGTTCAGGTGTGATGGAGTTCCACGTCCTCTCCCTCCAGCCAGGACAAGTTCACATCTAAGCCCTATGACTTCCTGATATCCCATTCTAGCAATCTCCTTCGCTTCCTTTCACACAAGTAGGCGTTAGTATCACTTTATCATGTACTATTCTAAATAATTAAAATACAATGTAGTTTGAGATAAAAATAAAGAAAGGGAAGAAAGTCAACAGGTGTTATGGATGCCAAACTTGTTATGTAGAAAAGGAACATGTGCTGGGAGAAAGGGAAAAAAAACTAACTTCCTCTAACAGAGGTTTGCAGATGAGTAAAGACGCCTATGCAAGAACTGAACCACAACTGGAAATGGCAGGATACACCTTGCAGCATAGGAATGAGGCAAAGGAATCAGTCATCATGCAGGTGACAGGAACGACAGCACAGAAGCTGAAAAATCAGTATTTATTAATACAGAAGCAGAAGCTAAAGCCTGTCAAATCGGTGCTGGAGACTGCAGGGAGAGAATATCAGAGAACAAAACCTGTCGTGAGAAGATCGAAACTCTTGGCCTCACCCTGGGAGGAAGCATGAAGAAAAACACATAAATGTAGGCAATGTGCCACCAAACCTCCAGCGTATAGTTACCCCAACATCAATAGCAAATTCAGCTAAGTATTTTGAACGTCTACTCGCAATTCTGTTCAGAATACCTAGGTCTAAAGCAAACAAACTAAACCAGAAAACACACATCCAGAGAAAGAACCTATTAAATCAACATTTCTATATCGACAAATCGGAGTTCCTATGTATTAAGGAGGATGATAAAAACTCCCAGTTAAAAACTATTCAACTGCTTACTAGAAAAGAACACCTGAAAACCATGAAGTTGAGCCTAAAGCGTACAATCTGCAGAATCAGTACTGAAGTTCAGAAGCAGCTACCATTTGTCTAACCTTAAGGTTCCTTTCATTCTAAAGGGACAAACAAAAACAATAACCCAAAACCACAACATGGCTGCAGCTATAGGAACAAACAGAAGCCACCAAAATTTTAAAACAAGAAGCAGGAAAACCTGTTATTCTGTAGCAGGTTCTGAATGTAACCCTACAGTGTCCTGCACAGCTTCACAACTTCAGCATCATGCAAAGCTCAAGTTCCACTTCCACATTCCTGCCTGCCGCTATTTTTTCTCAGCTAGATGAGGAAAGTGAAGCCGGCTCAGCGTCTGTCAAGCACTGGACTACACAAGACAAATATTAAGCAGTATGAACGAGACTCAATTTGCACTTTGGGTCCACATGAGTACTGCTCAGAAATTTAATCAGGCGGCAGAAAGTAAACAGGCACCACTCATCAAACTCTGCACATCTTGTAAGAAGCCAGGAGTTCTGTGACCACGTCGGTGATGAAGTTACCCGGTTTCTTTCTATAAGAAAATTCTCAGATCTGGTAAAGAAGTTCACTAAACAGCATGGTTTCAGCAGGCCCTGACATCCTGACCTGCAGACAGTGCAACTTCTGCACCCTCAGCAGCCCGACGCACTTTTGAACCTGGATGTCAGGAGCGGCCATCCTACTCCTCGTTTTCCAGGTCAGGAGACTGCATCTCTGCTGAGAGCTTCAACAACGTTTCCAGGAAAAAGATTAATGATTAACAAGAGTCTCCAATGAAGAATACAGACATTCTTCAATCCAGAGCCTCAGAATACAACCATCAGTAAAGCAAATCCTATCTGCAAAGCTAGAGATCTAAACCAGAACATAAACGCCTTTGTGGCACTGCTCTCTACCACATACCTGCTTCTCTGAAATGCAAGTCTCAAAGAAGTACATCTGAAAAGAAAGCAAAATAAAGCTAATGCCTGCTTTGCTGAAGTACAGCACCAAGTGATTATGAGCAGGTAATGTGGCAGCACTCCTCCTCAGGGGCCAGGATGGGAAATATACATACAGTCTGGCTATAAACGTGATTTTAGATGAAGGAAAAACAACAAAAGGAAACACACACGAACGAAAGATTTCAGCACGTTACTCAGTGCCGCGTAGATGACCTCACGCAATGGCTGCCGTAGCTTCAGTTCCCTGAGATCCCCTCATGTAACGGCCGCGCGCACCCTGCCCCCTCAGGTAGCAGCCGCCAGGTGCCCGGGGCAGCGCTCACCTTTGCAGCCCGGCGAGCCGGGACTCTTTCTCTCCGGCGAGCTCCTGCCTTGCTCCGGGGAGTGCCGCGGGTGCCGGACCCTGCCCGCCGTAGAGCTGCCCTCCGGCAGCGGCGAGGAACACGGCGAGGGCCCGCAGGCGGCTGGCGGGGGCGGCGGGGGG